>APFE030949709.1:0-159974 GCA_000404065.3 Pinus taeda | reverse complement strand
CGAGCTTGAACTATGCGCTAAAACTGCTCGTGGAGAGTTTATTTTTTAACAAGCTTGAACTCTGCGACAACATTGCTCGCCATGATGGTCATTGATTTTTTTATTTACCCTTAACATTTTGTTCTCTCAAAGATAGTACTACCTGTTCATCTACTTCATCAAACCGATTAGAAATGAAAACATATGTATGATAAATGAGTCAAAACACTAATATTTTACTTGAATTACGTGCATAGTAAATTAAAAGTGACTTTTTACCTCTCATTTTACCATTTCATTTGAATTTGGTTTGTTGGAGCTCTAGAGGTTCTTTCCCCCCTGATTTTCACCAGCAGATTTCGGGAGATTCTGTGGACAATTCTCGACGCTGTTCAGACCAGGTAGGAGCTAAACTTGTGCTCTTTCATTACATGCCTTTCATTTTGGATTTTGAGCTCATTTCCCTATTCTGCTGAGCCTCTGGGTTTGAAGAACTCGCCCTAGGATCATCGCACCCTTCCTTAGTCGAAAGGTGTGATGCATACTGATGTCTCCACTGACTAGTCAGTATGCATCGCTCCTAGAACACTTGCTGGGGTGCGATGGGCGCAGGGAGGAAAATTTTTGCATGGTTTCCTCATGAAATTTTTGCCTGTTTTCACCAAATGAAGATCCTAACTCTTCCCTTGTTTATTTTTCAGAGATTCATCGGAGGAAAATGGTTGTCACATGGTGAGAACGCGAGCATGAAGAAGAGGACGCTGTTGCTTTACATGATCCAGGCACAGTAGCTGCATTACGGAACTATGGCTTGCTGAAGTTTTTCCGTATCTCGAGCATGAGGCAACAAATTAGTTTGTTGCAGTATTTCCTCAATGCTTGGGATCCTATCAACCAGGTATTCCAGGTTAGGGGCAAATCGATCCCCTTGACAGTGGTGGACATCTATTTTCTGACCGGCTTGTCGAGGCATGGTGCCCCTCTCTCTTTATCAGGTTCTGCCCGTGGGGGTGAGTCTGTAAGGGAGTACATTCGCCGGCATTGCAGAGAGGGATCTCAACCGATTGTGGATGGCAAGATCAATATCCGAGATGTCACTGACCGGCCCTTGCGGACCATCCTGTTTACTTTTACTAGACTGGCTGGTAGTTCTTCTCTCCATATAGCCAACAGATCTTATATGCAGTATGCTTTGGAATGCCTTGAACCGAAGGTGTTCAATTGGTGTGATGCAATACTTTCTGTGATGAAGGAATAGTTGACCAAGGTGAAGAGCGGAAGATCCAAGAACTTTGGTTATGTTTCTATTTTGACTGCTTTCACCTTGGAGCGAATCCCACTGATGCAGCCACAGTATATATCGCTTGGCCTACCTCCACTGACAGAATCACGGATGCAGAGATGGGTCGATCTCATGTCTCAGCATGCTAGCCAGCCCCAGATTTCTTTTTCTGAGACCTTCTTTGAGTGGTTTGACCGTTAGGAGATGGTCTAGGCCAGGTTCCATATGCTGGTATGGACTTCTGAGGTGATTCGGATTTGGTGCTGCCGGTTGGAGAGCAGTGGGGTGTCATGGGTAATTTTCTTCTGACCATATCTATGTTCATTGTTGTTTATAATGTTCTTATATTCTTATGATCAAGACTAATCAAAACTCATGTGCTCATGCAGATGTTGGCCCAGTTCGACCAACAGTGCGTCGTAGAGACCCAGCGGCCGCTCCAGCAAGAGAAGTAGTTGGGAGGGCTATCCTTCGCGACCTTGATGTGGCCGAGACTCTTTCGGCACTACAGGACTAGATTGAGGGTCTTACCCTTGGCATCCCGGATGTGAGGACCGATGAGCTACCTTTGTGGTTGCAGCGACATACCACTGGAGTGCCGAGCCGATGGACTAGGCTCTTACGCATGATTGCACAGGCAATGAATTGTTATCACCAGCACCATTAGGCTAGGGTTCCCCCTAGCATTTTTTAGTTTTGGGTCATTTGACCAATTTTGTCTTGGTTACAGAACATTATGTACAGACTATAAACAGCTATGGAAAATATTTTTGATTTTCGGAGCTTTATTTTGGTTTAGATTGATGTGATGCTTCTTTTTATAAATGTCGCAAATGTCTATCTAACACATACTTTGCCAATGAGTTTGTCAATGTGTTTAAACTTCTGGAAATATGTTGATATTGGATGAAATCAAACTGTCTTTCCAAAATTTTGACCCTTAGGAACATGCGATAGATAGCTGGATTTCATACAACATAGATGCCGATGAGTTGTAGAATGACGAGCTGTGAGTCTAGCCTGATGACAAGTCGGCATATACCATGTGCCATGGCATCAGAAAGGAGTTTTATTAATGCGTTTTACTCAGCGATATTGTTCGTAGACCGACCAATACATACTCCTCTGAAACTTACTAACTCGCCGCTGGGATTGAAAATGGCCCATGCCATAGAAGACAGATTTCGCGAGCTATGACTTGCTCCATCGGCATATCCAACAAATGATTCCAGTAGGTTTGACATCTGCAATGAATGTAAAAAGTGGATTACTTAACCAAATTAAATGCTCTTGGCGAAAACAAAAATGTAACAAAAGCACGAGGACTAATATGCGAGATCAAGCATAGTAGTGTTTGAGGTACAACCCATTGCGAGGTTGCGCCAGTGGAATCCCGTCATAGTCCATCAACTCGTAGGCTCCTTTTGCTAATACTCATTTAGCAATATAGGGACCCATCCATAACGATTTGAATTTTCCTGCTCCCAATTTATCGGATTCCTGGTCATAAAGTAACACCAGGTCACCCTCTAAGAAGACGCGAGGTTTGACATTCTTGTCGAAATGTGCTTTGACTCGTTTCTTATGAGCCTTGTTAGCCGAAGCTGCATCACGATGGGTTTCATCCAAATGGATTAATTCCAAGAAATGAGCCTCTTCTTCTAAGGTTCCGGGGAGAAGGTCGACTGCGAGTTTGAGGGATGAGATTTCACATTGGATCGGTAATATTGCTTCGAGATCGTACACCAATTGAAAAGGTGTGAATCTGGTTGCATTTCTTACCGATGTCCGGTATGCCCACAAGGCCGAGTACAGGATTAGGTGCCAATTCCGTTTGTGGACTCTGATCATCCTTTGCAGCATGCGCTTTAGGACTTTGTTGATTGCTTCAACTTGTCCTTTAGCTTGCGGATAGTACGGAGTAGAGCTGTCGTGGGATAGTCCTAATTTTTGCAGCCAACTTAACCATCATGTGATTGCGAAAATGAGATCCATGATCTGTGACTATGGCCCGTGGAACATCGAATCTGGAGACTACATGATTGAAAAAGAAAAGGGCAGCCTTTTCGCTGCTATTGTTTAATGTAGGCATCTTCTCGGCCCATTTGGTAAAATAGTCCACCGCGACTATTATGTACCCATGCCCCCCGGTCGAGGTGGGTTTACTCATGAAATCTATGCCCCATTTGGCGATGGCCCAACAACTACTACTGGTTGCAGCGGTGTGGGTGGTATTCTGGTTTTGCTATCAAAAATTTGGCAAGCATGACAACTTCTAACTGCGGTTATGCAATCTTTGAACATTGTTGGCCAGAAGTATCCTGCTTGCAAAAAATTTTGCGCCGTAGCATAACCAGATTGATGCCCCCCACATGCGCATGAATGGCAGTCATTCAGGACTTTTTCGGCCTCCTCAAGGGTGAGGCACCTCCGCAGAACTGTATCGATACCATGACGGTAAAGAGTATCACCGACGATCACGTAGTCTTTTGCTTGGTATCGAACACGTCGCTGTTCAGAGCGTGAGGTATTAGACCTGTATGTTTGTGTCTGGAGATAAATGATTATATCTCTATACCACAAATCGCTTGAAGATATCAGAAACAAATTTTCATCCACGACTGCTTCTTCGGATGTTGCATCGTTGGATGACGATGGGAGATCGCATAGTAACTCCGCGAATACCAGGGCTTTCTTTGATTCGGATCTTTTAAATTCCAAATCAAACTCTTGGAGAATCACTATCCATTTCGAATACTTTCCCCCCAGCAACTGTCGCGACAATATATAAGTCATGGGGTTGCAATCTGACAAAATGGTAGTTTTCCTAAAGAGGACGTAGTGTTGAAATCTCTGTATTGCTTGAACAACTGAGAGGGCTAGCTTTTCAACATAGGAGTATTTCATTTCCGTATCATTTAAGTTTCGACTTAAATAATATATAGGATGTTCAATTCCATTGTCTTCTTGAACTAAAACCATTGCTATGGTTGTATCTGCTGCAGCCAGATATAGGTTAAAGTCTTTTTGATAATTAGGAGCATACATTATGACGCTTGTATTAGAGATTTCTTTAAAGTGTCAAAGGAAGCTTGCGCGACCTGGTCCCAAACGAAGGGTACATCCTTTTTCAACATATGGGTATAACTTTTAGCTAGTTCGGCGTAATTTGGAATGAACCTCCTGAGGAAATTTGCTTTCCCTTGGAGTTTCTAAATCTGAAGCAGGCTTGAAGGTGGAGGCAAATCGATGATTGCCTGAACCTTGCAAGGGTCGAGACGAATCCCATCCTTTGAGACAACGAAGCCAAGTAAACGACCAGAACTGACACAAAACACACATTTGTGTGGATTGAGTCTTATCTTGTAGTGCCGGCAACGTATAAATATTGCTCTCAAATGGCGTGGATGATCGGTCCGCTTTCGCGAATGAGCTGGGAGATCATCGAGATAAGGTTGAACGGTGTTTTTGATGTCGTGGAAAGCATAGTTCATTTCTCTCTTAAAATTTGCCTCTGCGTTCTTCAAACCAAAGGGTAGTTTGTGATATGCGAATGTGCCCCATGGACAAATGAATGCAGTCTTTGATTGGTCCTGTGGGCGGATATTTATTTGATTATACCCAAAAATCCATCCATGAATGAAAATATTTCGCATCCGGCGCATTCATCAATAATCTGGTTGATAAAGGGTGTAGGGTAGTTGTCTTTTGGACAAGCTTGATTTACATCCCTGTAATCAACGCACGCTCTAGTCGTTCCTTTTTTTTCATCACAGGAACAATATTTGATACCCAATCGGTTAGAGGAACAGGGTAAATGAAACCAGCATGGAGGAGTTTTTCGACTTCCGCCTTGATGGCAACGACTTTCTTGGGGTGCACCTGCCTTAGCTGTTGTTGTACCGGTTTGACATCTGGATACATATTAATCTCATGTTCAAGTATGCTCGAGTCGATACCTGGCATTTCATCATATGACCAAGCAAAGACATCTATAAACTCGCGAAAGAGTGTGCTATATATTTCCAGTTCGGAAGAAGAACAAGATTTGCCAACATGAATGTTCTCTACAACATCTGTTTTGGTCAAGATGTTTATGGCAATAACCTCTTCGATATTGGATAGGTTTCTCTCGGAATCCACCGTGTTTACAGTATTCGTCAAAAAGTCAAATACTAAAGGATGTTGTAGGTCGCTGGAATTATCTTCTTTACAAGTCGGAAGATGGGAACGATGGTGGTGATCTTCCCATGGTGCCCCATCGATCATCATCGATTGAATGATTCCTTCGTCTGTAAGGTGTACTTGCGACCAAGGATCTGAAGGGGTGCCATATTCCTTAGACCTATCTATCCAAACGCTTGAAGAGCGTTGATGCTGGTTTGCCTCCCATGCTGAGAACATTAATTGTTATAACATTTCTAGCGGGGTTAGAGGCAAAACCTGCGAATGATCCATCTTAACATCGTTTTCTGACATCTTTTGAATGGAATATATCATATTGCAGGTTCCTACATTAGCCACTTTCGCCAAATTGGTAGGAGGCAGTAGGGTAAAGGTTCCCATTAACGTAGGGTATTTTAGTAGGCCTACTCTGATATTATGAAGCATGTTAGGGCTTCCATGGATCATTGGAATTCTTCCCGTAACTTGCGAACTGTTGGGGAGAAAAGTTTGTTGGTCGATGATTGTAATTCCTCCTTAGGAAGGAAATGCAATTTTCCTAAAGTAGGTCGACACAACAGTTGCCATGACATATATCCAGGGTATTCCCAGTAGGATGTTGTAATCAAGATTTCTGTCGATGACTTCAACATCAATTTCACCTGTTTTTCCCCCAAGTTCGACTTGCAAGTTACTTAGTATCCCATACGGGGTGTACGTTCGTCCGTCAAATGCTTTTAATGTTGTTGACGATCGAGACAAAGATGGAGACCCCAGAGTTTTCCAGCAACTCATCGACATGATACATGTGGATGCTCCCTCGTCAATAATTGTTCTATGAACAATTTTGTTGAGGGCTTTCACTTGAATGAGGAAAGCTAGTTGAGCTGGTAACTGAGGGTCGTACTCTTTATGATTAAAAGATACAAGATTGGAATCCGTTGGGTCAATCCCACCTATTGCTGACAATAAAGCTTGCTTTTGGGAGGGGCAATTTTGCAGCACTTCAAGAGTTGACATCGCGGATGGCGATTGGGCTAAATCCTCCACTATATTATAGTGTTGTGCTGCTCGGGCACGAGGATTAAACGTCGATTTGTGTACTACTCCCTTTGGCGATTTTATTGTTAATTCAGGAATGATGGGTGGCACGACTTCTATTGAAGTCATTGTTGAACTACTAGGTTGGTCATTGTCCTTGTTGTTCAACATCTGTGGATTCCCGTAATCTTTACTCCTTGTCGTTATATAGATGTCATTTAGTTGCTTCAAGACTGACAACATTAGCACTTGGGACGGGGAAGCATTTTCACTAGCAACCAGATTTTTTCTTGGGTTTGGAAACGGATCAGTCAATATAGCCGAGGTTTTTGAACTTTTGAAAAAGTTTCTAAGTTCTTCTTTAAATGGACAGTCACATGTCCAGTGATCCTCGTCACATATATGACATGGAGTTTTGGGTTTCGCATTCCTAGAAGGGTTTGCAGAAGGTTTCCTAGGAGATGAGTCTCCCTGGTTTTTCTTCTTCCCTTGTGTTTCCTTCTTGCCTCCTGGTTGCTTGGTTTCTTTTCCTTTGTCTGTTGACACAACATTTACTTCTGAGGCTAGAAGTTCTTCATTTGCATCTTGACTCGAAACCGTGTGGGCCTTTGCGGTTTTAGTGCTTGTCGTGCCTATCACACCATCGTCGGCATAAGAGTCTTTGTTTTATTTAGGAGGCAGAGGAACGGAGAATTATGGTCTAGGAGCGTTAGGGATTTTATTGTAGAGCGTGCCAGACTGAGTGTAGATCAAGTCTAGATATTGTGCACAAGCAATGACTTGCTCTTCAGTGACGACTCCCCCCTTTGCCACATCTTCTGTAATAGCAGGTAACAGTGACTTAATAAACCATTCAGCCAATAGCTGATCAGGAAAATATGTTTTTACCATTCTGCGACGACGCCGCCACTCATGAATATGATGGGATATGCAAGTGGCTGTCGTTTGTTTGAAATTGGTAAGCAGCTCAGTTCCTGTTTCATACCTGATAGGTAACTGAAAATGGGTTAAAAATGCTATGGCTAGGGTACTGAAGTTATCAAATGAAGCTCTAGGCAGTTCGATATACCACTCTGCTGCCGAACCAGTTAACGTGCGCTGAAAGAGGCGAAGCCGAATTGAATCATCATTGAGAGTGTTTGACGAACACCATAGATGAAAGGTCATCACATGATTCGATGGGTCTTCGCCCAGATTTCCATTGAATTTAGGAATATCCGACAGAAGTTTATGCAGGATCGTCGACCACCAAGGGGCGTAGGCAATTGGATCATTCGTTAGTCGACTTAGATTTGGTAACTCTAGAGTTGCCACGAAGGGCAACTGTTGATTTAGGCTTGGTTGAGCATACCCAGGATAAGACAGAATTGTTTGAGCAGTCGGTCTTTGCATACCAGCATAATGCATCTGATGTTGGTAACTTCGGTAAGGTTGATGGGCATAACCATTATGATATGGTTGATACTGCTGCCCATTACTCACAAAGACTTGTTGCTCATATCCTTGGTAAGCTTGCTGGAATTGCGGTTGTTGGTATTGCACCAGCCATGGTTGTGAAGCCATGGACTGTTGTCCAGCATTGACTGTTTGACCAAGATGGGGGTTGGGGTTCCCTATTTGAACCTGTGCCATTCCACTAGTCGGTGATTGTGGTTGTGTCGGGGGTACAAGAGATTGTTGTATTGCAACCTGTGAAACTTGAGGTTGGCATACAATTGGTGACGCTTGTACTTGCGATACAGCCACAATAGCCGGCGTAGTGGGAACATTTTTCATAGGTTAACTTTGTTGTATTGAGCATACAACTCTTGGTTGTTGAGACAAGACTGGTACCCAACCACTAGTTGTGATTCCAGCATAACCCAAATTTTGTTGCGAACTCACGCATGGTTGTCCTTCTGGGGAAGACAATGAAAGGGTATATGGCCCTCCATACAACGGTAATTCAGTGCTCAAAGGAATAATTTGCCTTTGGGGACCAGTTTGCCCAAATTGACCTTGTGATGGATCAATTTGTCGAGACTCAATGTAAGAGATTCCAGATATAATTCCGGATGAACAAACGGGAACAGTCCATACTGTCGAAATAGTCCTAGGATGGACTCCATCCAGCGATTGAAAACTGGTAGGGACAGATGGCACGCCAACGAACATTGTCGGAATAGCAGAAGGGGCTTCCGTTGTTGCTGTGTCGAGTGACACAGTCCTTGATGTTGACGGTTGTTCAGACATATTAAGTCTATCCAAAAGATTCCTCAGCGATTCTTCAGGAACTTCTGAGGGTGGGTGAATATTCTCTGATGAAGAAGGATATAGGGCGATCCCAGCTCCAAGTTGCGTTGGAGTGCTAGACGGAGGATCTTCCACAATCTTCTTCTATGGCAAATCAATCCAGGAGGAAGAGGCAGACCGTCAGGTCCGTAAAATATTTCTGGTGCCGAAGAAGATGTAAGTTCTACAACATCAGACGGTTGGGGAGTAACACCTTCTGAATCGGCTATAGATGGAACCGGTTCAGGAATAGAAGTGTTGACCGACACACTAGGATCAGTTGTAATGTCTTGTTGCTGTTGCGGAATTTCTTCTGTAGAGGCAGGGATTCCTGAAATGTTCAGAGTAACCAGAGTCTCTGAGGATGTTGGAGTGCTTGCTCCAACCAACCTAGGGGACTTTGATCCGGTTAAACGAGTTTGCTTCGTCTGGAATGGCTTCGCTTTCGAAGTCAACGATGGTTGACTCGTAAGTCTCCGCGAATGATGGGGTTTTGATTGACTTTCTTCCACGATTGCGGATTACTGGATCAACTCAAAATAAAAGGGAAAAATGTTTTTTGAATTAAATGAATTTTAGATGCTTTAACACAACTTGTTTTTTCATTTTAAAGAGTCGAGAAAAAACAAAAGATGACTCTAGTCGCCTTCAATTTTTATTGAGCTTGAAGTGACAAGTGCTCAGAGGACCTCTTCCTTTAAGGAGTCTGAAAAGGAGCAAAATGGACTTCTCTGGAGATCTAGGCAGAGAGGATTACCAAACCAATCGTAAAACTGCATAAATACTTTTTACGGTACGACAGACAGTCTTCCCGAATGCTGTGTTCAGTGCATTACGATCGATAGGGCGGCAGACACGGCTTCCTAAGGATAAAGGATGCAGCCTATAGTGGTCTCCCAATATATACGCGACGGTACGTGGGAGCACAAGTCCGCACTGGCACTTGCCGTCTCAGAGTGGAGGAATCACCCAACCAACACTGAAAGAAATAGTTACCAGGCTTTACGACGCCGGAATATGTCTCTAGCCTAGACCTCTAGATGTTGCGTTAAGTTCCAAAGCGTTGTTAAATTCATTGAGATTTATTTTAAGTTGATCTTGCTTAGCAGTTTGCCTTTCAGGTTCACCACGTGATGTATGTATAATTCCTAAAGCAGTCAAGATGATAAATAGACGTTAATCTTCTTTCAGCAATGAAATCCTAGCTACTAAGGGGAAAGAAAGTAAGCTCTTTTCTTCACAGAGCACAGAGCAACGCTAATATGCACAGTCCTAATCAAGCCAAGCAATCAAGATGCAAATGCACACATGTATTGGTTTTCAGCCTCTTAATGGTAAATGACACTAAAGAAAACTATGTGCAAAATTGAATTACTTTTAAAGCGACTGTACTCAACAAAATTCTTTTTCAAAACGAAGTGAAAACAAGAGAGACACTTTGCGATTTTGAAATGGAAATTGCTTTTTGACACTTTAAAACTAGTAATTCGAATTCTATGAAATAATAACCGTATAATCAACTATCTAAAACAATGGAATTGCTTTCTAAAACTGAAAACGATAGCTACGACAATTTCAGATCTAGTGACGACAGTTTGACTATGTTATTTTTTGCAAAAGAGAACTAAAACAACGCACAATACATAAAAAAACGTTTATAGTTCTTTGCACTAAGGAGGCGAAATAATGCTAGAGAAGTGGGTATTCACAGAAGTACACTGATTACAGACAACAAAAACTCTTGAATAAGACTGAAAACAGTGAGAAAAATCCACAGTTGGAGGGCAAAATCAATCCTCCCTGACCATCACACCTGTTACACAGTGAACTCAGTATGCAGCGCACCTACTCCATTCGGGAAGTGCGATGCATACAGGCTACCTTGAAGGCAGGGTGCGATGGTTATAGTGCGAGACTTTGAACAAGACTTCACTCACATTTTGCAGTTTAGTTCACGTGTTTAAGCTGAATAAGTACAGATCAATGTATGTAAAAACACAGGGGTGATTTAAGAGGTTACTAAAGCCACCACTCAGGGAAATTAGATTGCTTGTAGATCTATTGTTTAATTTATAAAAAAAAACCCAGAGATTGATTGAAGCAGCATTGATCTACTTTTCATTTGTATGAAAAATGCAGTTCGATGGCTAGCTGGCTTGAATTCAAGCTCCGTCTGTATGTTTATAAAAGAAACAAGGATAGATAGGCTAACAAGTAATCTAGTCGCTCCCGAGTGGAGTCACCATTTTGTTATACGGGAACAGTGTTCACACGGATGCTGCTATTCCCACTAAGATGGGTGGCTATCTTAGAAACAAACAAAGTCTACTATTGATTCCTTTTATGAAAATAGATGAGAGGAGAATCAATAGGGCCAACCTGAGTCTTGTGCTCGATTCCCTCTCCTTCTTGATAGAGTTTTTCCGCTCGCTCTTTGTCTGCTCAGCTTCAAAAGGACCTGTAGAACCACAAAAACATACTACTATGCAAGAAACTAAGATCTAAGTTCATAAATAATGGAGGATCAGATGTGCATTAACCATATACAAGCATATATAAACAAGTACACAAGAATATGGAAGGAAACAAGAATATCTTTATTCAGATAAAAAGTAGCAAGAGGATTACAACCATGAGCAGCTCTGACCCAACATCATCCTCCAGCTAAGAAGCCCTTCTTCACCTCAAGCAAAGAAAAATCACCCAACACTGTGAATGTACACCATAATACCAACAACACTTCTCTATAAGTTACAAAATTCCAGCCTCTGAATCTCTGTGAAGAGGGATCCATATATAGATGATTACAGAGAGGTGAGTCATCTTTTTGGATCTTGATTAGTGTCATTTCTCTGATAGTTCCTGCTTCCACTTGGAGAATGAAGATCTTTTACTCATCCCTGGTCGAAAATGGAGTGGCAAGTGTCAGAGGGGAAGCTTCTGGAAGATTCCATGATCTTCCACCTTGCATTTTGGTCCCTTCCATTTGTCCATTCCCGACCATCGCACCCTACAGAGGAGCAAAACAGTGTGCATCGCACCCTGTACATTGGGAAGGTGATATGCATCTCACCCTCTGCATGGAGCTTTCAGTATGGTCCAGTTTTGACCATTTATGAGCAGTTTTCAGTGGAGCACTTCTGGGAGATGATGTAATCAGTTGACCTTGTTCCTTTAGGTAGTGAATCAACCCTTTTAGGGACTTAAGATCCCTCAGTTTATGGACATTTTTTATTGGGGTTGAAGTGCCCAAAATTGTCTATAACACATTACAAAACATTCCCACCTTTCATGGACTCACTTTAGAAGATCTGGATGCATTCCTTTTTGAATTCGATGTCCTATGTAGGGGTTATGATTACACCACCGACCCCCAAAAATTGAAGTTGTTTCCCTCCACTTTAAAGGGAGCAGCCCTGTGTTGGTCTATGGGACTGAGTGGAGGTACCATCAACGATTGGGACCAAATGAAAACTACCTTCCTTAAAAAATATCAAGATTATTGCACATCTAGAGAACTAAAAGATGAGATATTCCAAATGGTAGCAAAGCCTAGCGAAACTTTGGAAGAATATGTGGAGCATTTCCAATATAACCTCCAAAGGTCTCCTTATGCAAATCTGCCTGATAATGTTCTAAAAACCACAATGATTAAAGGGATGAAATACCAGTGGATAGAGACCCTAAATATCATGGGTAAAGGTGATATTTATCAAGAAGACTATGCTAATATAATTGATTTGTGCATCAGGTGCTTGAGGGGTAGTACAAGACTGAAACCAACTCGACGCGATGCGATCACCAGGGACAACAAAGTCTCTGGAGGAAGCGTTACTCATGTTGAAATTGGCAACCTACTAGAAGATTTCAAAATAGATATCCTAGGAACCTTGACAACACAGTTAGACATCATGCAAGCCAAGCAAAATAAGGTCAAAGCATAGCAAAACCTGGTTATTTTCTACCCTCAATGCAGAAAGAAACATAGCCATAAAGAATGCCCACTGGATATGGTACAAACCTATGTTATATGCACCAATGAACATACCATGGAAAATTACCCATCACTCCTAGGATTAAAAGCGGTCTTCAAGGAGGTAGATGAAGAAGTAGAACCAGTATACTTGTTAAACCACCATCACCAATGGAAAGCACGACAAACAGGTATGCCTACCGACCCATCTTCATTTTTTCAGCCTTCACAATATAATTCCCAGCAATATACAGGAGCTACATGTCAAAACTAGCCACCTTTTCTTAATTGGCTACCACAAGCATTCTCCATGCCACCTTGGTCCAATCAGTCAATCCCGAACAATAGTTGGCAAAATCCCTCTTACCTTCCATCATTCTGGCAGAACAACTCATATCCATCTCAATGGTCCCCCTCCACTTCACAAAACCAAAATTGGAAATCAAGCTGGCAAAGACCCACGAACCAACCAATAGGGACAGTCCCCCTATCTCAACCCATGCTACCAGCACCTTATACGTTGCAGCAGAATCCTCAATCCAATCTACAACCGCAACTCCCAGCCAGCCCAACCCAAATCCTGACAACAGACCAGTCCAGTCGGTACAAATCATTGAAGGTCTAGATCCATAAACTGAGTTGAGAGAATGTAATGAACTCAAATTGAGGTTTGGATGAATAATCGTGCCAGAGGATGATAAATATCTACAACTTGAAGAACCATACCAAATAATCCATTAATTGTAGAACAAACACCTTAAAGGGACAATATAGTCAAGTAGAAAAGTCACGAACATATCATTACCTCTTCTTTTCCATTCCCAGAAAGATTGTTTATACCTCACCCAATTGAATATCCTAATTTCGATCTCCTGGGAGAACTAAAAAATCTTTGCATAAAAATACCCCTCCTCCAGACTATTCAAGACATTCCAATCTATGAAAAAACCATTAAGGAATTGTGTGCCAAAAAGTCTACGAGGAAAATAAAGATAACACCAATTGTCGATGTAGTCAGAACTTTGTCTTATCTATTATTATGCAAAGAGAAACCGGTGAAATATGAAGGTCTAAGAAACCCTTTAGTCACAGTACAAATAAATGGATTCTCCTTTCCCAATGTGTTAGTTGATTTAGTGGCAACCATTAATATTCTCACAACAACAACCTACGAGAGGCTTAGCATCACAGCCTTAGATCCAACAACCTTGCTGGAACTTGTTGACCGTTCAGCTATTAAACCAGAAGGGACATTACAGGATGTGATGGTGTCTGTAGACTCTTGGGAATACCCAGTAGATTTTTTGATTATTAATCCTAGAAAATGGCTAGATGGACATCCTTTAATATTAGGAAGACCTTGGCTAGCGACTGCAGATGCTTATATAAGCTCCCGAACAGACAATGTGACTATAACTAGAGGGAATGATGTGAAGAACTTGGCTTTATACCCTCCAGCTCAGCCAAGCCTAACCATAATAAAAACTAGGAAGCAGCCTGTAACATATTTAACAGAAACTATTAGATCACCATTAACTATAGCAGATGCTCTTGAATTTAAAAACCAAACAAAAGATGATATTATTAACCCTTGCATTAACCACCCTACTGCAGTATCTAATCTAAAATGTGACATGATTGAAACAGTCCTTGATAATGAGATTGAAGGAGATCCTTTAAAATATATCAATGACCAAATAATACCAACAATAATTGTCTATAATAGCAAACCTATTGAAATTGAGTCAGGGAAAATCCTTAACATTAACAAAAACTTGAGTGATGACCAACAGCAGAAGCTTATTCAAATCCTTCGAAAATATAAAAGGGATTTTGCCTAGGATTACCCAAATATGAAAGGGATTGACCCTCAACTATGTATGCACCACATTTACACTGAAAAAGACGCAAGACCCATACGACAACCTCAGTATAGATTAAATCCTCACCTAAAAGATATAGTTAAAGGTGAACTACAGAAATTGTTAGATGTGAATTTTATCTATCCTATATCTGATAGTAAATGGGTTTCTCCATTAGTTGTGGTTCCTAAAAAGAATGGGAAATGGTGTATATGCGTCAATTACAGAGAGCTTAACAAAGCAACGCAAAAAGACCATTTTCCCCTTCCGTTTATTGACCAGGTTCTAGACACATTGGCAGGTAAAAAAAAAATCTCTTTCCTGGACGGCTTCAGTGGCTACAACCAAATCCAAATTGCCCCCGAAGACCAAGATAAGACTAATTTCACCTGCCCCTGGGTGACATTTTCTTATAGGGTATTAGCTTTTGGACTGTGCAACGCACTTGCTACATTCCAAAGAGAAATACTTAGTATTTTTGCAAATTTTATAAATGAAGGATTAGAGGTATACATGGATGATTTCACACCCTATGGAGATGACTTCGAGCAAGCATTATAGACATTGGAGAAAGTCCTGGAAAGATGCATTGCTACTAGGCTCTGTTTGAGCCACGAGAAATGCCATATGATGATGACAGAAGGCCTGATCCTGGGCCATTACATCTTAGCAGCTGGAATTCAGGTAAATCCAGCAAAAATACAGGTAATCCTCTTACTATCTATCCCCTACACTCAAACAGAGGTACGCAATTTTCTGGGATTTACTGGATATTATCGAAGATTTATAATAATAAAAAAATCACAAATTGTTGCACCATTATATGCCTTGATAGGAAATATTGATTTTATATGGACTGACAAATGTGACATTGCCTTTGTAGAATTAAAACGGCTACTATCAATAGCACCAGTATTACGAGGCCTGAACTAGGATATACCATTCCAGATTTCATCGGACGCACCAGATATAGCCATTGGAGCAGTTCTTGGCCAAGAAGAAGAAAAGAAACCCTATGCGATATGCTACATCAGCAAAAATTTAACTCCTGCTGAGTTGAATTACACAATAACAAAGAAGGAGTTTCTAGATGTAATCTACGTTATTAATAAATTTAGACACTATATAACAGGATACCCTGTAGTCTTGGATACTGATCACTCTGCTATAAAATATTTAGCTAATAAATCTATTACAAATGGAAGAGTGACACGATGGTTAATCCTTTTGCAGGAATTTGACATAACGATCAAGGGTCGACTAGGAAAGGAAAATCTAGTGGCAAACTTCCTCTCCCGAGTGCCAAGAATATATTACGCAGTGGCGGTAGAAGACCAGTTCCTCGATGAGCACCTGTATGTTCTGACTGTGAAAACACCATGGTACGTAGATGTGGCAAATTACTTAGCAGCGGTAAAACTACCCAAACACCTGACACCAAGAGAAAGGAAATTGATAGTGCAATGCAGCACTTGATTCTCCTGGATCGGAGGATACCTCTTTCCACACAGTAGCCAATATACATATCCACAGGTGTATCAAGGAAGATGAAATTTACGATATCCTAAAAGCCTGCCATGATGGACCTTGCAATGGACACTTTGTAGACCGTAGGAATAGACATAAAATCTTACAAATGGGCCATTATTGGCCCACGATTTTTAAGGACGCCAAGGAATTTGTTCAGGCATGTGATAGTTGCCAAAGAATGGGTCGCCCTGGCCAGTCTGACGAGATGCCCCTACACCCACAGCTAGTCATCAAACCCTTTGAACGTTGGGCGTTAGATTTTGTCAGCCCAATAAATCCATCATCTAATCAAAAATCATATATACTGGTTGCAATGGAATACATGACTAAATGGGTGGAGGAGGTAGTGTTACCAAGAGCAACAGAGGAAACAATAATCAATTTTCTCTTTGAAATTTTCATGCGGTATGGTTTACCCAGAGAAATAATTATGGATGGACGGCCACAATCTGTAGGCCATAAGATTGCTACTACACTAAAAAATCATCACATTTTGCATAGAATCACCTCTCCGTACCACCCGCAGGCAAGCGGCCAAGTAGAGAGTACCAACAAGGTAATCGAGGCCATTCTAACAAAGACAGTCACCTCGTACAGATGCAACTGGGCTAACAAAGACAGTCGCCTCACATGACTTGGAGGAATACAAAAGGATACTCCCCATATCAGCTGGTGTTTGGTACGGAACCTATCTTCCCCATATAATTTGAAATACAGACATTAAGGATAGCCCAAGAAGTGGGGTTGGATTTGAATGAAGCACAAATCAACATATTACAACAAATAAATGAATCAGATGAAATCCAGCTATTGGCTCTACAGCATACTTCACTTATTCAACAACAATGAGCAAAATGGCATGATGCCCTCATCAAGTAAAAGAAATTCCATGAAGGCGACTGGGCGCTTCTATATGATTCTAGGTTCCAGGACTTCCCGGGAAAACTCCAGACTAGATGGTTAGGGCCCTACGAGATAAAAGAAGTGCACGATAATGGCACCCTTACATTAGCCACCATTGATGGGTCTAGCTATTCCTAGCATCGAGTATGCCTCTACCACAAACCGCTTGCAAGGGAATCCTTTTTCCAACAGATACACGGAGATTCTACAATACAATTCTTGTTGTAGAAGGCAACTCTTCGGCAACACCAATTCTGTAAAAAGTTATTTTTGAGACTTGTAAAGACAATTGTTTTTTTTTTCTATTTTTTTTATTGTTTTTCTTTCTTCTGTATCATTTCCCTTCTGTTTTTTAGAGTAGTAGGGATGATTGCTTGTCTGTTTTTTTTCTCTCCCTATTTTCTTTTGCTATTCGCTACAGGGAACAACACTTTTTCCATGTGTTTTTGTTGTTCCCTACAGGGAAGAGTTGTTTTTCCCTCCAGGGAACATCACTTTTTGCGAGTATTTTTTTGTTGTTCCTTAAAGGCAACAACACTTTTTCTGTATGTTTTCCTTTGCTATTCCCTCCAGGGAACAATTGTTGTTCCTGGGAACAGCTGTTGTTCCCTCCAAGGAACAACACCTTTTTCTGAGTATGATTTTGTTGTTCCCTAAAGGGAACAACACTTTTTCCGAGTGTTTTTTTCTTGTTCCCTCCAAGGAACAACACTTTTTCGAGTGCTTTTGTTGTTCCCTCAAGGGAACAACACTTTGGGAGTATTTTCGAGAATAACCCTTTCTTCCCCTTGCATGATCATTCCTAGCCCATCCCAACTCATTTTTTTTTAATCCTCTTTATGGCATAAAGTACAATACATATATGAGGCAACAAGTATGGAGTCTATTGAAGCAGGTGAATATCCTTAACATTATTATCTCTAACAAGACTGCTTTGTGATGATCGAAAAAGAAATGACACAATTATCTATATCACTTTACTGTCCTCATTTCTGCTATAAATGATATTGATTGATTATCTTCACCATGCTGGTTCTACTCCCTCTAGTATAATTCTCTCTACTTATTATCAATAAGATTATGGGTATACTTTTTTTCTATTGATATGTTCAAACTTCTTCCACCATCCCTACTCTTAAGGAGTATTGAGCCACCCTCTATATATAAAATGGGGAGTGTAAAAAAAAAAAATATATATATATATATATATATATTATATAATAAAATTCACTAACAATTTTATTTTTTTTTATCTACAGATGGAGGAGAGGGGGTATCATTACGAGCCAGCCTACCATGTTCATAGGGATGTGGCGAAGTGGCATTCCCACTATGGCCACCACACCAGGGATATGATCCAATGGATACCTCAAGAAACAAAATCCTTGGAACAGGAGGTCTCATCACAAGCTGACCTGACCACTTTTCACTACTTCCCAATGAATGGAAATGTGTTCATCTGGTTACCATGCCAGCACATTGATCTCTACTGTGGACATCATAATGCACTTCCCCAACTATACATAGAGGATCCTGGCTCCCAAGGATTAGAAAGCAACTCTGTCGAGGCTATGGGCACCTGCAAGCAACAGAAGCTCTACTTATGGTATTGAAGTTTTATTTCCTACATCAATAATTATTACAATGCCCTCTTCTTATTTTTTTATTTTTTCTACGGAGAGATTATTTCCCTAACTTACCTTACCTTGAACCTTTATGCATGAGTTAATCTTTTCTAAACCAATCACATCATTTTCAAGTGGAATAACGGCGGTAAGGTATCATCTATTACGTATGCTATCATTTTTACTTATCACCTCATGGCATCTTATCACTTATTAATAATTCTCATCACATGCCTTGTTTTCATTACTCCAATATCCTTTTACAATCCTTTTATTAATATACGTACTCTGCCGCCTTTACTGCCCAATCCGTCACCCTTGTACTTCGCCGCCAGAACGTCATCTTTCCATCCATTCGGTTGTAGGCAACCTTTAATTTTGAGAGGGGGCGAGAACCCCCAATACACTCATGCATGCGCTATCATCGTTTTATTGGATTTTGTAGGATAATACAACATCCCATAATCACAGAGTGTGTGGAATTATAATAGTCCTCGATTTAACAGTATTTATTTTCATAAAACATCACCTGACGGTGTTGTTACAACTACTCGTTGTTCCATCTCTCGGTTGTTGCTGTGTTTTCTCTACTGCACTAATCGTTTGCAGGAGTAGGAAGAACTCAAGCATCATGGGAGGTAAAACAGTGGAGAACCTTTAATACTGGTTGTCTCCAATGGAACCAGGGAAATTCTAGCTCGCATAGGATGGACAACATATTTTACAAGATTTCAACCCCACAATGAGGAAATCGCCATTGAATTTCTATAGCATCTACAGAATGGAAAATCCTTGGTGAGAAGTAGACAAATCATCATATCAGATGTTGTGATAGTAGAGATGACTAGGCTACCAGTAGAAGGACCAGTATGGGCTACCAAGCGACTAAAGTTGCACGATGCTATGGAGATTTTCAGGGACAAAGGACAAGATCTAATCAAGAAGGGCAAAGGCATTCAGCCATGTTCTCTTGGAGAGCCATGGGGAGAATTGGCACAAATTGTCCAGAACTATATGACTTGCGATGGGCGTCGAGACGTGGTAAGACTGCAACAACTCAAACGTTTAGCAGTCTTAAAACAAAAATGCTTTGTTAATTTGCTTGCATTGTTGAATTCATTATTGCATGACACTGCCAAGAGGCTGAGACAGACTCAACACCCAGAGACAGTAGTTAGCCACCATTGTTTGATCAAGTTAATAGTTAGTCACAACCTTGCCTAACAACAATCAACATGGGATGATCTCATATCGGCCCTCGAAAGAGGTGAAAACCTGTTAGCACCTAATCCTATTCCAAAAAGAAAAAGGATTTCCCCTTCAGGAAGCAAACCTCAGAAGCATAGATGATCTACAAGGTTGAATTCAAACCAGGGAATGTCTTAAAATTCTCAAGGAAACGCTAGTCAACCAATAGAATCATCTATCCCGGTAAATGTACAAGACTTGCAAGGACAAGATAATCCTAAATTAGAACCTGAGGGAGGAGATAGACCCAACTTAGTGCAGGAAGGAGCAGGGTATTCCAACAATGAACGAGAAAATGAAGTAGGGCCTCCTCCAACACCAAATATGAATTCTCAAGGCGATATTTTATAGGATTTCGAGGCAGGGATGGCCCAAGTCTTGGCCAATATGAAAGACTATATGCAGCCTGAAGAAACTCTTAATCCTAACTTAGGAGAAGCCCAATCTCCAGAGAATTCTGGCCATACCGGAATTCTGCCTTCTACAAAATATACAAATTGAGAAGAGGAAACAGATATAGAGGCTATTCAAGAATCAGAGAACCAATCTTGTGACACACTCCCATTGGAAAACATTCATGATCAACAGTAAGAAGGTATAGACATAGAAGTCACAAGCCAAGAAGAGGAAGCAGACGCAGAGGTTATTCGGGAGTCTGATAATCAATCTAGAGACATGATCTTATTGGAGCAAAGCCAAGGTGAACAACTAGGCTATTAACAAGACCATTAGCAGATCAGTTACTCCTCAAAAGAGGCACGGATCCATAATGAAATTGAGGAAGCTAAGAAAAGAACACCATAAGCTTCATAAGATGGTCAAGAGGCTCCGATGAAAAATAAAGGAAATTACAATGGGAAAAACTCAGAAAAATACCCCTGAGGTATGCAATGTGGTTGTGAAAACGGAATTATGTGAAGGTAGGGCTATAGGGACTCAAATTGAGCTCAGCGTACTCAAACAATTGCCACTCAAGCGGGATTGCGTGCAGATTTAGTAGATCCAGCTGCTCAGATGGAGCATTGGACCTCCTACAACAAAGAAGTGTAGACAAAGGATATCCCCTCTTGTAGCATAGGCACTCAGACGAACATACAAGCCAAAGACATCTTGATGCACCATGACCTTATTTTACTAAATCTTCAGGAGGAATTGGCACAAGTCTGGCTCGCTTTAGAATGATATGAACAAGAGACAGCTCCCCTGCAGAGATATCAAGAGCTACAGAAACAGCTTAGGGAACTAACTATAATGGAGAACGAGACCTTGAGAAGGTGTAGAAAGGGGGAAGAAAAGTTGGAGAAGGTGAAACTCAAGCTAGACAGAGTCATGAGTTAGACAAACACCATCTGCTCATTATATTCAGATGTCCTGACATGTAGGTCTCCCACCACCAATTATGCCTTGTTCTTATTAGAATGGTATCTGTTATTAAAATTCAAAGCCGTAAGAGCTGGTAAACCAATTGAATTAGGGACAATTGAAGATTTTATAAATTGCTGCAAGGAACATGGTGCAAAGGTCCAGAGGCTTCTTTGTGAGTTCTATCTACATAATTTCATATTAGAAAACGAGGTGGAAAAGAATCCTAATCCTTTTGTTGGAGACATTCAATTCCATGCTTTTATCTCTTTTGCAGTTAACCAACTCAAATGGTTTAAAGCCTATAATGCATTCCAAAAACAAGAACATGGATTGGGTCTTTGGGTGAGGAGTGAACCTAAACACCCTTTACAAATGTTTGCCAACCATAAAAATCTGATGAAATGAGAGGGGGTGATTAAAAATTTAGGGCCCATACATAGGGAGATTGTGCAGAAAGGAATATCATATTTCCTCTCCATTCAAGAAAGATCCCTGACTGCATCTAATCTTAGATGGACAATCTCCACTAATAGTGTGAAAGAAAGGGAACCATTTAATTATAGGAATTTTAAAGTTGTTGTGGCCCGAATGATCACCTACAACAATGTTATTTTGAGAGAAGGATCTCATTGGTTGGGATGCCGGTTTCGAAGTCCCATTATTTGGTATCCTCCTGAAGGGTATCGGGCTGACTACAAGTTGCCTGAAGGGCAAGAAAAGGTTGCCTTTGCGCTCCTGGCCCAACACCATGGCTTTAGGCCAATTTTTGAAGCTTTCTCTCCAGCCTACTCTTTAACTACATTGCATAAGAACCATTCATTTTTCATGATGACACGAAACAGGGTAAGCAAGGGAGTATGTTGAGTTATGCCATGGGTATGTATTTACTCTCAATTACATTGCCTTTTTCCTCTTTTCTTATCTCTTTCGTACCTTGATACACTAACATATTGATGGATTATGATAAGAAATGAGTGAACTACTCTAAATTAAGATTTAGCCACCATAACTAACTCTTGTTCCTTTTTATGCAGAAAAATGACAAAAGGAACAGTTGTTGTCCCCTAGAGATAGAACAGCGTAAACCAATAAAGGAGGAATAAGGCACGTCGGTTGCAGTCATGCTAGAGGACAAATTAGGAGGATCAACACTAAATAAGAAGAATGTCAAAAGATAACATCCAGTTGTGAATCCCTCAGGATCTCTCGATCCTGAGGGATCACATTTATCTTTTACCCTTTTTTACTATAAAAGTGAAAACTATAGGAGGAAAGGGGATCAATCTCTATTTATTTCAAATTATAATTTTAATATACAGACTCGTGCTTTTGAGGAACATGACCGTATTATAATGAGGATTGAGTTCAATGGTTAATACATAATTTATGTTATTGTTCATTCGTATTCTCTGAAGTAGCTCAGCAGTATTCACTGGTGGCTAAGGGCCTGGCCTCTGGTGGATCAAACTGATATCCTTTGTGTTATATCTTTCTAATTCATGCAAGTTTAATTGGTTTGATGTTTTTCCATTCTCTACTAGTTTATCTTGTTTGCTATTTTCTCATTTCCTGTATTGCAATTAGTTTACTTTCCTTTATTTTGACCTGATGTACTTCGTAGCTTTATCATTTGATTCCATTTATGCTTACTATAGATTAAATTTATTATCAGTTAAGGCATTGAATCTTGTTGATTACGATAAGAGTGTGGTTATTATAGAATAAGCTGAAATATATTTGTTAATGTTATTGAACTCTCAGTTAACATCATTTCCATTTGAATTGCTTAATTGAGATTGAGTGTGATTTAGATAGAATCAGCTAGAATAGATTGGTTAATGCTACTATGCTCTCGATTGATGCTATTATCAATTGAATTGCTTGTTTGAGATTTTATTACGATTTCACTTGAGGATTAAGTCTTGATGCTTAGATGCAATATTTCCATTAATAGTTTCAATTTGAGTTTTATAAATGCATCTGTTTACTCTTGTATCAAAGGTTTATATTTCATTTTAAAAAGCATTACTCTTTGGATTTATAGCTTGCACATATTGTGTACACTCTTGGAATAAAAGGACTTGCTCGAATTGATAACTAATGTGAGGAAATTAGGAGTTGTAACAGACACCTTTTAGCACCCAACATTTAGATGGATATATAACTTGTATGGGAGCAGTTTCATCTATCTATGCATGTTGCGCCCCTATTGTACCTGTTCCTACTACAACTCATTCTCTCGTCTATGAAGCTCCTGTTCTTCCTTGAGTTTCTGCTTCAGCACATGCAACTCCTTCTCTGTTCCTTTCTCTGCCTTCACACAATGTTTTTGTTGTGTCGCCACCTCATAGGCTCAACCTCCAAAGTTGCTTTCGTCATGAGTGGATCTTCTTTGAAATTACATCTTTGCTCCACCTTTATGCTGTCAACAACCTTCCTCTTGTACTCGCGGCATACAGGTGTGTTGCCTTCTGTTGTTGCTGATGGTGTTGCTTGTTGTGATTTTGTTGCCATCTTATCTTGATTTCCTTGTCTACAAACAAATTGATGTATTCATAGGTAGGCAAGATCATAGACACTTGTTTGTATGCAAACCCTGTTGTGCTCTCAACGGTGTCTTTTGACTTTGTTCTCCTAAAGGCCATTGTGCTTGTGCTTTTTTTGCTGAGAGATAGACAAACACATATGATGCCTGGAGACATAGACACACTCATGGAAAGAAATATGTAAATTGAAAACCAAAACAAACTTGAGGGCTGACTTGCAATATACCTGTGTGATTGATCGTGAAGGTTGCGCAATTTCTATCGGGAGGTTGGGAGACTGATTGCCAAAACTACAAAAGGCACAGCCCAGGCTATCAGGAGGCTGACTAACTACTATAACTATGCAATGCATAGTTCGGCCGGGCCTACTGAGGACTAAAACTATGGAATGCACAATTTCAGTCAGCAATGGCATGCAACCAACAAACTGCATTGCGCAATTTCTGGGGCTAACAGGACATTGCCTCCAAGAATTGTGCAATGCAAGCCGAGAGGTCAGCGGTGGGCCAGACTTGCACAATTTATGGAGGGAAAGTAGAGCCTTCACTTCCGAAAATGTGCAGTTCTAGCTGGGCAAGGGATGGTCTGGGACAAAACAGCCCAAACTAGCCTACGGACGACTGAAAACATGAGAATTCTAAATGCATGATGAGATGAGTGCAAACAAAAGTGAATGATCATACATGTAAATAGCAAGTGCAAGATTCAGAAAATGGGAAAGAATGCATGTGTGTGAAGAGAATCGCCACAATGGCAACCATTTGTACAAAAACAGTGTCATGAATGCAACAGCAGTGAGATGCAAACAAAAACTAAAACGGTGCTTCTACAAGCTAATATACATGAAAATGATAGAAAGTGCTCACTAAAATTAATCAGACAGCACTCACACAAAGCGAAACACAAAAAGCGACAAAAACGCAGCGTAAGACGTGAAAAGTGGTCTTACCCCAAAACAACTACGTTGAATGTGCCGACGAATCCTAGATGCAGTGTGGGATGTCAGAGCTACAAGGTCAATGTGAGGAATGATCTATGCAGCATCCGATTGATGACTTTTGATCAAATCGAGGTTGTGACGTGCATGCCACAAATCTAGGAAAAGCGACACTTAGCGGGAGGTTTCTGATATGATCTTTGCATGTAACCTCCAGTTGTTAAAAATAGATCCCTGAATCAAAGGATGTCTTTGCATGCTGCCTTGGTTGAAGCAGTCTATGCATGCAAATTAGTTTTGCTCGATCCCGGAGGGAACCGGTCAACCTGAAGGCACATGCATCGGTCTACAAGCCTGGGATGAAAATATGCAGAGTTTCTGGGCTAAGTAGAGATGGTTGTCCAGATGTATCATGCAATTTTAGAGAGAAACAGGTGATTGTCCACCAAGATTGCGCAATTTCTGGGCTGAGCAGCTATCTTGGGTTAGACCTCGCAATTTTCTCAAGGAAGCCTGTCTGACTGTATCTCACAATTTCTGATACTAGAAGGCTGCGTGGCTGGATTTGTGCAATTTCTACTAGTTTTTGGGCTGGTTGTCCCAGAGGGATTACACAATTTATGGGAGCAGCAAGTAATTGTTGCCCATAATTGTGCAATTTCTGGGTTGAGCAGCTATCCTGGGATGAATTGCGCAATTTTTGAGATAAAGCCTAACAGGAAGAATTGCACAATTCTAGAGCCCAGCAGGGTGTCCAGCTGGGTTTGTGCAATTTATGTAGGGAAGGCAGGTTCCCCTCTAGAATTGCGTAATTCCCAAAGGGAGCTGCTCAACCGGCAACTGGCACTAAGCCTTAAAAGAAGCCTATGAAGGGGGTGGAACAAACTTGCATGCACAGGCTGACAAGACTCTATCAAACAGTTGAAGTTGATGTACTTGATAGTGCAAGACATGCTACTGAGGATGGTCGGTAGGGAGGCTCCAAAACAAAGCTAAGGAAAAAAAATTTAGGGTGGTTGTATCTGCTACAAAATTTAGCGACACACTTGTAGAACTCTAGCTCTCTGAATGGACCTTGTTTGTGAAAACCAAGTCTAACACCTCTAGAAGTATTGTTTAGTTCTCTATTCATCTTGGTTTCCACACTTTCTTGATTGTAAGATCTATCAACTGCCAAGCTCTTAGTCGGTCGACACACATTCGAAGACAAGCCAACACAGTTGTTTCAATTAAGGATGAGGGTATATTGGTGCACAAATAGTATAGTCGTGAGAGTTTTAGTTTCATCTCTAGTGTTGCTCTACTACCAACAAGCTTGGACAGCACCCCAGCAGAGTCACGTAGGAGCACAAGCATCTCTCTGCTACTAGTAAGCCTGGTCAATACCCCGGTGGATTTACTTGCATCATCTCTCTATGTAGGAAGCCTTTCTCTTATCTCGCCTTATTAATTTTTCATTTTTTTGAAATTTTTCACTTTTTCATTTTTCATTTTTCATTTTCATAGCACTTATTCATTTCAGAGGCGAAAGAGGGATCATGACTTATTGATAGCATAAGAGGTTGTTCCTTCAGAGAAGTAGTTTATATTTACCTCTGACATGCTTGTTAAAGTTTTCCCCCTCACCTTACTCTACTTGACTAAGATGACAAGGATTAACCCAAAAACATCTTACTAGAGTAGGTGATACTAGTTAGCATGAAAGCGTTGTGTTTTCACCAAGGTTCACTTCGAACAATAGGCATTTTCCATTGATGTATCATGGACTGAAGACAACAATTTTTACATAAGAGAGAGAACAACAGATAACCAAATGTTGATAGTTGTACAAGTCCTCGTGTACTTTACCCAGCTTGTTTCAAGAGTTTCACACGGTCCATGTGAAACTAAACTTGTGGACAATGACAATAAAACAAACCAAAAAGCAAAGTAAGAAGCAAAAGAGAATGTGAAAAAAAAACCAAGTAAGCAAACAAACACACAAAGAAATAAGAGAACATCCATGCAAGCAAACAACTGAAAAAGAAAACACTACTCCTACTCCAAGCTAACAGTGCATGGGTCATCTCACCTAAAGCAATACTTCCAATGCAGCCACCAGTGCATTGGTTGACCCATGTCAGTGAAGGCATGGTTTGTGAACAACACATCTATGCGAACCAGTAGATGTGAAAGATACAACAATGAAGAAAGACACACTTTGGGTTTAACTATGTACACAGAACATAAGTGAGTGCAAGCGCATGACATGCACTCTGTGGGCTTGCCATGGTGTTGTACTACACTGCATGCAGATGATGAGTGTATGCATTCCCTTGACCATGACATGCAAGAAAATATGAGAAAGGTAGACCACTTACATTGTGCAAGTGTGCTTGATGTGTAAGATTCCTCTAGTGCATGAGAGATGGTATCATGTAGTTTGAGTGGAGAAAACAAAATCTGGGTGTTTGGTTGATCTTCAATGCAAAGCAGAGAGTGATGAGGAGCCTTACATGTTTCAACAATTTCCTGATCAGAAGTGAAACCAACCTCAGGATAGTGAGGGCCTGACATAACCATCAGCTCAGGCTAAAGTGCCTCAACAATCTGGGGGGTTTCGACTTCAGCAACAGATAGACCATCGTAGACCAGTGCCTTAGACAGATTAACAACGATTGAATCAACATCATGTTCAGATGAAGAAGTGGAGAGATCATGACAACCAAGATCATAAAATTCAGGATGTTTGTCGGCATCCTCATGATTTGATGAATCGTGCAGAGGGGTAGATGAGAAGCAAGGATGTTCACCCTCTGTGTTTTCAAAAATGATAGATAACAGATTGAATAGATTTTCAGAGGAAGATGTGTCCTCTCCACAATGTAACTACAAAATGACATCCAACATGTCCTGTGAATGATCAGAAGTAGAAACATCTGGAAATGAGTTTTCACAGGGGAAATTAGCAGTGGCAGAATCACAAGGGATGTCAAGATAAAGCGAATGAGGCGTGGTTGGAAGGGAGTCATCTTTCACCGTGGGTTCTTCTTTAGATCCCCACACACACTCATCATGAATGATGGTGCAAGTTGGTTGCACAACACTAACTCCGTCAACATCTCGATCCTCATTAACAATAGGTGAAGAGTCCGGAATTTAAGAACACAAAACAATACAATCTGGAGGATCAATAGAACACAGGGACGGAGGTCGAGGGAATGAATCCACGTGAAAACCAATAGACTTGCAAGCCAAATTTGTGCAGATATCAAGAGCGGGTGGGGTGAGAAATGGTGATAGTTCAACATATGTGTGTGCATAATCTCCCACATCACTCTGCGATGGTGGAGCTATTTGATGACGTGAAGGTGGATAGTCACTTGTGACAACCACTGTGCATACCTGTGATTACGCAGCTCCATCACTGAAGTGTGCTAAGTAGGATTCGAATGATTTCAAGACTTACGGATTTTTAGATATGTAAAGTAGATACTTAAATCTCCCATCAAGAAATTCCCAATCAATTTCATCTTCATGGAATCGATGTGCAAGATTACAAAACCATGTGTGAAACTGTTCAATGGATTCATCGGGTGCTTTTCGTAATTTCAAAATTTCCTTATCAAGTGCTTTATGGTTAAAGTGATTAAAAGCATGGTCTATCTCTATGACCAGATGAGCAAGAAAATGAATAGACTTTTTAGGCATCATGGCACAACGTGCATTGGGTGCCCTCATAGCGTGTAGACGAATGATGCGTAGGTCATGTATTCTTCAAATATTCCATGTCTTTCGCATGAGCCTACAACACTGACCACATTCCTAACCAAGGCTATGTGGCCTCCACCATCATATTTTTTATGTCACAAGCTATTCGAGAGATTTTCCAAGATAATCAAATCGTTTCCATAATACATACACTCTGGAAGAGCAACTATGTAGTTAGTCATGATGGATTTGCAGAGATTCAAAATAGATGTGAGGACTCAACTTGTCATCTGGCCATCCTTTTAGTAGAGAAATGTTGATGGTGTGTTGATGCCTCGAAAATCGTTGCATCAACATCGGGGAAAATCACCTGGTCCGAACCTTAAAGGCAGCTCCTTTTCCATTTGGTGTGGTGGCTCCGACTGGATATAATGGGACCAGTTTCCCAATGGTTTGTAAATAGGATGGATAAGTGGTCGATTATCGATTATCTAATGATAATGATGGATGACTTATAAAAATGCAAAATTATAAACAACTAATCTATCCCGGGAAATTTCTACTTTAGTGTAAATTTTGATGATCTTTATCTACAAATAGGCATATAGATGACTCCATTGATAAACAAAGACATTCATTCATATGATAATTACTTTGTTCAAGTAGTTGAACAAAGTAGTCAGTAAAACATTATTACACTATTTTTCATATATCATTGACATAAATATGATTGAAAGAATAACACTCCTTAAACATTCAATAATGATAAGTATAAGGACTGTTGTTAAAACACATACATATATCCAATGATAGCAAGAATAAATAAATGTCTATTCATATAAAAGAATGGAGAAAAGACATAGATAATAGTACCATATGTAATTTGGATCCCTCTTGATATCAATCGCATTCAAATTCCGTCTTCTAGCTTAGAAATACTCTCACAAAAAGCAATAGTGCATATCTCATGAAAGCATTCTTCATTAAAATTCAGAATATATGCCTAGTCTTTATAAAAATATATATATCAAAAGCACAATAGTGTGACTCCCGATCCAAGTTTTATACAAAAATTGAGGACCCTTTCTAAAGACATGAAAGGGTCTATAAATACTATCTAAGCTAACTAATTATGAAATAAAAATGCTATTAGGTGTTATAACCAAATCATGAAGATATCCTTGAAATAAGCATGTTTGCAGTCAGTAGAATGATTCACTATTATTAACGATCATCCTTTGGCTTGAGCTGACAGATAGCAAGCATTGGTTGCAATTCTGGAGGGTGACTCAGACAAGAATGCAGTTGGGTTGAATACGTAGCATCATGAATTTCGGGAATCATCTAACCGATTACATCGGTTAAACATTTGAGTGCTACCCTTTGACTGTATTGTTTAACTAGGAAGAACCAAAAGGTGTCCCAAGTTAAACTTTGGATGCCTGCGATTAATCACTCCTTCTTTTCCAATTCTTGTTTGCATGTCTGTTCCAATGTTTTGGCTGATGGTATTTTTCCTGGAGTGCACTATGAAATCAGATTAGACAGATAAAGAGTATCATTAATTAACTCAATCAAATTACTAGTTGTTGATCTACATCTTGAAGTTTCCATTTCTGCCTTCATTAATTGTGATTGCCATTCTAGGAAAAGAATTTCCTTGTGTGATTCTAGAATTTTAGGTAGATTTGCAGATTGCCCTTCACTGGTTTCTTGCCAAGCAAGAAAGTTGGTTAAAGTCTCATCGGCCTATTCCAAATTCTGCCTGGCATCGATTGATTTGTCAATCATTTATGAAGAAATCTCATGGAGGGGCTCAGCATGGGAAATATTATGACATAGTAAATTTAACTTCTTAATCAATGCCTTATTGATCTGAAGAGCTTTGGACCTGAACTCTACTGGTTGAGGAAAACTCTTGAACTGTTTTATTTGTTGTGATAGTTGAGCGATTTGCTCATCTTTTGTTTTACTCATTTGTTCATTCATTGTCTTCAGCTTGGCCAATGTTGCGGATAATTCTTTTTGTTTTTGCACTGCGCTTTGGTCTATCCTCTGCTTCTCCTTGAGCAATTGCTCATTTTTTTGGTTGTTTAATTGTTGTTGTGTTGCTAACTACTGTTCTAATTGCTCTATTCTTTGTTGTCTTTCGGATACCTGTGCCTCTAATGAAACAATGATTTGTCTTTTTCCTTGAGTAAATTGCTCACTTCTGATGCTTTATCCATAGTAGCTGCCGAGTAGGCCCTGGCATATTGAGAGAGTTTTGTGAGGTCTTCGGAAGGATTGAATTATTCTTTCCATACCACATTAGCCATCTCTGTCTGTGCAGGAAAAAGGGAAGATTGATCAAGCCTTCTCTTTTACCTTTGTCTTTTTACTAGAGCCCTATGCTTAGGGCTGTAGAAGACATCTAAAGGTGGTATTTCTTCTATATGCAAAACGATTTCATCCGATGGATCCTTAGGAATTATTTCCACATCTTTGCTTATGGGTAGGTTGATGGTTCCTTCAGTTCGAACCGTATTTGTTGTTGTCTTGTGACCAATTGTCACTTCAGGCGTGCTGAAACCTTGTGAATTCTCAGGATTGCTTATAATGGAATCGAACTGTTGCCATTCTTTAAGGAGATTGGGATCAATCTAAGTATCTATATCCATGTGTTCAATGCCTTTTCCCTATCCTTTCTCCTGTTCTTTCTCCTGTGCTTTCTCCTGTGCAGGTGCTTTTCCTTTCTCAAGAATTTTTTCCACAGCAGGGGATTTGTCACCAGTTTTCTGTTCAAGCTCACTTGACTAGATTGCTGGGGTGGTGGCTAATAAGTCTAGAGGCAGAGTTTGCAACCTCTGTTCTCTTAGCCTATTGAACACTTCCAACCCCTCATCTTGATACTTGATCCTGGCCAATGTCTTCACCTGAAATAATGATTCTACTAGGGAAAACAGGTCATCAAATTCATCCTTTTGATGATCAAACTTTGTAAGTTTAGCTTGTTCAAGAACATTATAGGCAACTTTTCTTGGATCATATTGTCTATTGGGAATTGTTGCAAGATTGAGCATTTGTATTTTTTCTGCTTCCTTTTCTGCATGTTTGTAATCATGGAGAGTGTAAACACCGCATCTTAAAGGAAATGTAGGCCATACCTGTTTCTTAGAATTTCTAAGGGTTTTGGATGTCCCTTCTATTGTTATCTGACATGCCAATTCCCAAGCTAACAGCTTATCGGGCACATATAGGGGAAGGACATGGGGTTTTGTAAGGCTACCAAAAAGCCTTATATAAGTGAACTTGTCTTCTTTGAACCAGTTACCTACTGCAGTCAAGTCGATCCCTGCTTCCTCGAAAATTCTGGGGGCAGGCTTATCAAAAATAGCATAATAGACAGGCAACATAAAACCATTGCAAAGTTTTTACAAATGATCTTTGTAGTGAGCTTTCCATAACATTTGATGATAAATATGGATTGGCTTGGGGTCTTGGGGAGTCCATCTCCACCCGAGTACCGTATATTCAAAGTTAAAACAAAGAGTATCCATAATATAAGCATTGTAATAAAAAGGGGGAATGGTCCTGGTAGTTTTACGTGAATTTGATCTGAATTCGAGAATTGTTGTGGCTAATTTGTCGAACAAAATGTTTGCCCAATCCATCACATAACTATTGGTTGTTGCCTCCATTAGAGGTACCATTGCAATGGTGAATTTAACAAAGTCATGTATTCCCCACATTCTACACATCATAGCCCCGACATAACATTAAGGAGAAGTCAATGAGTCCACAGAGTACTTACCTGATGATTCATGTTTGTGCTTCTTAGGATTATGTCTCCACTGCTTAATCAGGGTTGATTCTATCTCGTTGTCATTTGCAAATTTTTCCAGGAAGGCTTTGTTGTACCGCTTTTCAGGCTCAGGCAAGTGATACATTTTCCTTAGATCATCGATCTAAAACGAGTCAAATATCCTCCCGTCCATTGTACAAAATGTCCTGTTCGAGATTGGAATTTCCTCTACCACCCATCTCACTATGTCAGTATATGGGAGGATTTTTTCTCGTGCTGCTATTCTATGCAAATATGAACAAGCTAAATCTTTGAGGGATGCTTCTGATTTTTTACTTGAGTCAGCTGTGGCTTCCTCTGATATTTCCTCAGGCTCCTCTGCTTCTATTAGATTTTAGATGCTCTCCCAACTAGTATTTCCAAGACCGAGGCACGTAGTGCCTGAGATTAACCCTTTTTTACTTGGTTTGGGATCCTTGGCTGGTTGCACTGTTGCTGTAGGAACTGCTGCTGCAGATTTCTTTGATTTCTTTCCCATGTGTTTCAAATTTCTTATTTCAACAGAGTTCTGCACAAGTGATGAGAAAAACCGTGATACAGAGAAATGTTGCTATAGACCAATATGAAAATGAAAAAGAGTTACATTGATCAGTAGGTGATAATGGATTATAATAAGATTGTCGCGAATAAAATCTAATGAAAAGATCTACTCTTAACTGCTTCATTGATTAGCCGCTTAACCTATCAATCGTGGTAAAGGAGGTTTTAAATGTCCATCATGTCATTTATATGTCGAATGATTCATTCAAGCATGGCTTAGATTTCTTTGATAGACAATCAGAAGTAAATCACAAATTGGCAATCGGTAATGTGAAAGGAAAGGCTTTAATATTTGTTTTAAACATCTCCGATCACCGAAAGGTGATATAGTGCATGCAAACCTTTTAAATATGTTCTTGAGATATGTGCCTTATTAATGCATTGCAATCGGGGAATGGATTTGGGTTTTATTGCCGTGTCAATGTGATTTCGTCGATCGCCGATTGCGATATGCCATATCGCATCGGAGGATTCGAGTGTGCCTTTAATCATGTGTTGACTTGTTATTGCAGATTGTCGATGGCAATACGCTTTATCGTATCGGAGAATTTAGGAGGCTCTATAACATCGTTTCTTTGGCATTTACCTTTTCCGATATCTGATTGCGATATGCTTTTCGGATCGGAGTGAATGAATGTGTCTTTATATATGTTTCCCTTGTTATTGCGATATGCGATCTTCTGATCGCTTTATCGTAATAACGAAGAGATTTATAATAGTTTTAATGCCACACTTTATTTCTTTTAAAAGGCTTTTAAAATATTTCATTTACATTAAGCCTTTTGATAAGGGTTTTTCTTATGATGGGTTAACACCAATTTATTTATACATCTAAGTTTATTTTAGAAGGGACCCATTTCATATCATGATTTTGTATAAAAATTTTATGAAATGGGGGGGTTGTTGTTCAGCACAACAATTGGCGATTCACTGGGAGAAACAGTTATCTCTGAGAAATTAATTAAAATACTTAAACTTTCTTAATCTAGAAATCTTACCTGATAGAGAAAATCTAATATAACTAGGTAATCATAAATTCTGAACATAATGATAACTATTTTTGCTATTTCCTTCTATTTTTAGAATTAAATACATTCTAAGCTTTCAATAAACCTTAATTGGTTGATAATGATGAAACAAAAGACTTTTATAATAACTCCTTTGTCATAGGTAGAGCCTCTGTTGCCAGAAAACGTATATAGTCTCAACAGGGTTACCTTTTAACCATTTAATCATTCATTATTCCATCCATTTCAGAATATAATTAAAAAGAATGAATCCAAAAGATATGTTTTCATATTTTTTGTATTAATTTTTCCTTTTTTCCTTATTTTGTAAGATAAAAAGCCATTGTCCTGGTTTGGTGGCCAGCTGTTGACAATTCCATTCACTAGTTGTAATTTAACTGAATAAGTTGGCTCGTGATGAGACCCCTTGTCTTATAATTATAAGCCATTACCCTGTTTTGGTATGCAGTATTGGTAATGTCAGTTGAACTATTCCCCTATGATCATGGTAAGCAGGCTTATAATAAGACCTCTTATCTTTTATATCAAATATATTTTAGAATTACACTCTGAGTAATTATAAACTTTGATGGATGGGATGAACAATTTTCTCCTTAAGAGAAGATGGATGACAGGGTAAGAGTTTGAAGATAGTAAGATTGAATCAGTCTCTATTTTGTATTGATAACCTTTTTCAGGCTACTAAAACTTTAAAATGATTTACAATATTTCTAAGTTTTGAGAAGATTTCACAAAAATAAAATGGGGTTTTCAGAATCTAAATATACCTAATTTCCTAGAAATTTCCTTTTCCTTTAAGGCTTCCATTTCTTAAAAGTAAATATCAAAACTATTTTCTTTTGAGCAACTTTTTCAATATAGTAAAGATCAATGAGAGGCTTTTCACAACTTTATTTTCCTAGGATTTTAAACAAATTAAGTTATTCACACAAATTCTGTTGAAAATTGAATATTTACAAAGGGAGAAGGGGTTACCTCCTCAATTGAAGAATTTTTTCAAGATGAGGCCGTTAACAGGAAGAGAATCTCTCTTTCCTGATAGATCTTGCAATATGAATGTAGAAGGGCCTATCTTCTCGTTGATTTGGAATGGTCCAAGCCACATTTTCTGGAACTTAGTGTGTTTTCCTTTATCCTCATGGGCTTTGTCCCACTTTAAAACTAGATCACCAACTTGTAAATGTTTTGATCCGGTTGAAGTTGTATCGAAAGATGACTTAATAATATGTTGATGTTTTGCATGTATAATTTGGGCATTTTCCCTTTCTTCTTCTAGTTTCAAGATTTGATCATATCTTAGTTGAATAGAAGATGAAGGACTTTCCTCAATAAACTGCACTAAAGCTAGTGATGGAAGTACTAAGTTTGTTGGTATGACAACTTCCTTTCCATACACTAGATTAGATGGAGAAGTGCCTATAGAGACTTTATGTGTTATTCGGTCAGCCCATAGTGCAAATATCAATGATTTATGCGAGTTTTTATGATTCTGCTCAATATTTCTCTTAATGATTTTGATTAGATTTTTATTGGTGGATTTTGCTAAACCATTACCCTGAGGGTAGTAGTTTGCATAATACTTCAATTTAAATCCCCTTTTGATAGCAAACTCAAATATATAATTTCCATAGAAGTAAGATGCGTTATCAAAAATAAGAGCGTTTGGGACACCAAACCTGGTAATAGTGAACTTATCTATGAATTCAATAATTTCCTCAGAGTTTGTTGTCTTAAAAGGAATTGCTTCAACCCACTTAGTGAAGTAATCAGTAGCTGTAAGGGTATACCTATGCTATTTGGTTGAATGTGGAGTGATTTCTCCGATGATATTCAATCCCCATTGTTCAAAATATTGTTCAATGTTGACTGGTTGCAAAGGGAAAGTTGACTTCCTTTGTCTTCCACTAGTGGTTTGACAACTTTGGCATTTCCTTACGTATTCATCAGTATCTCTGAACTGGGTTGGCCAGTAATATCCAGCATGAATGATTTTGTGAGTTGTTGTATCAGCTCCAAAATTTCCTCCTGTTGGTTCGTCATGTAGCTCCTGCAAGACCTTTTGCGCTTCAGGTTTTTCTAAGCATCTTAACAAAATTGAATCATAATTCGTCTAAATAATACATCATCTACAATTATGAAGTTTTTTGCTTTCAATCTTATGGCACGTTTGTTTTTATAGGAAATATTAGAAGGAGCATATCCATTTTTCAAACAGAAAATCAGATCTACGTATTGAGATTCAGGATCAGTGATACTTATCTGATTGATTTCTTCAGTATCTATTGTACCTTGAGGTTCCTGAATATTGGATGCTCCTACTAAAAACCTACAAAAACCTTGGCCTTTGAAAATATTTGCTAGTTTAATTTCCAAGTCATATTCTTGTAATGTTGTGACCCAATTTTCTCTCTTTTCTCCTAATTCCCTTTGAACTAGTAATTGTCTTACTGCTGAAAAAGGGACTATAACTTTTGTGTGAGATTTTAGGAGAAAGGGTATGTAGTATTTAATGGCTTTGTACACAGCAAAGGCTTGTTTTTCAACTTCTGAGTAATTAAGTTCAGCACCTTGAAGGTTTGAGCTATAAAATGAGATTGGTGCTTCCAAGTTTTGATCGTTAATTTGTGTCAGCACTGTTGCATAAGATGAATCAGATGCAAGGGTATATAACATGAAATGATTTGAAAAATTAGGAGTGCTTAAAGAAGGGGAATTTATGATTGATTGTTTGATGGAATAAAATGCCTCTTTTTCTGTAGGCCCCCATTTAAACACTGAATTTTTCTTGATCATGGTTTGTAATGGCAGAATAATCTGGGAGAAATCTAGAACAAATATTTTTACAAAGTTAATTTGACCTAAAAATCACTGCATGGATTTTTTATTATCAGGGAATGGAATATCAAAAATATATTTGATTCTATCCGGGTCAATATAAATACCATATTTTGCAACGATGAAGCCCAAGAGCTTACCTTGATTAAGAGCAAAAAAGGACTTCTTTGGATTGAGTGAGATACCATATCTTCTGCAGCGTTCAAAGATTTGTTTCAGATCATGTAAATGATTTGATCTTTTCTTGGAAAATACAGTAATATCATCTAAATAGAAAACTACTAATTTATTGATCAATCCTTTGAATGCTATGTCCATCGCTCTTTGGAATGTAGCTCCAGCATTGATAAGTCCAAAAGGCATTTTTTGGTAGGCATAAGTTCCCCACTTGGTTCTAAAAGTAGTTTTGAGTCTGTCGTCAGGGTGGACCAAGATTTGATTATACCCTGAAAAACCATCTAAGAAGGACATTAATTCAAAACCAGACACTGAATGGAGCATCTGCTCCATGGTAGGTAAAGGTAAGTTATCCTTTTGGCTTGCTTTGTTAAGATTTCTGAAATCGATACAAATTCTAATGTCTCCATTTTTCTTCCTTACAGGCACAATATTGGACACCCAATTTGAATGTCTAACAGGAAAAATTATCTTAGCTTTCAAGAGTTTGTTCAATTCAGCTTTTATTTGACTCTCTAAGTTAGGATGAATCTTCCCTAACTTCTGTTGCACTGGTTTTTGTTCAGAAAGCATTGGAATAGTATGTTGAATGATGGATGTATCGTATGTTTTCAAATCATCATATTTCCAAGAGAAGACATTTTTATACTTATGCAATAATCTAATGAATGCAATTCTTTATTCTGAAGAAATTCCTAATCCCGGATTGATGTTTTGTGTATTATGCTCATTACCCAGGTTTATCAATTCAAATCTCAAAGTAGAACTTTCGAGCTTTGAATTAGTAACCTGTTTAAACCTGTCTTTGATGTCATAAAGATTTTCAAGTTTAACCACTGGTTTAGGTATTGAGTTTTCTTCAAGCTTTTCCTTCATTTGAACGTCATGGTCACTTTCATCAATAATTTAATCATCGTAGGACTTATTAGAAGTTAAGAAATTTAAAATATCTTCATCGTGATTGAACACTCGCCAATTGGTGACATTATCAGGAATTGATGGCCTAAAAGTTAACTCTACTGAAAATCTATCTGGGCTATAATCTTCAAATGGAAGGAGCTTGGAAGCAACATTAGCTAGTAAATCTACCGCTGAATTCTGGGATCTAGGGATGGGAGAAATATTGAATGCTAAAAATTGAGATATAAGATCCTGTACCAAAGATTGATAGTGTTTAATGTGACTAGAAAGGCAATGAATAGTATTTTTGACTTGTTTTATAACAATTTCTGAATCACAAAACACTTTCAGATATTGAAATTTAAGACCAATTGCTTTGCAGAGTCCTTGAATTAAGGCCTCATATTCAGCTATATTGTTTGTGCATTCAAATTCCAACCTGAATGATAACATGGTCTTTTCTCCCTCAGGACTAACAAAAATGCATCTTGTTCCTGCACCTTCACTAGATTTAGACCCATCAAAATATAATGACCAAAACAAAGATTTATCTACAGTTTTATTTACAGTTTTATCAGTGGTTTTAACACATCTTGATGTATCTGTTTGTGAAAAAATTCCAATTTGAGATGTGAAATTATTAACTAAGAAAGGTGCTGGTTGAGCGGTGAAATTGCCAAAGAATGATTCAAATGAGTAATTCCCCAAAATATTGTTATTGAATGCTATTGGTTGATTTTCTTGTTCGAATTCAGTAACAGTATGGATCATGTGTTTCTCCCGATCAATCTTGATCTGATTAGGCTTTCCTTTATAAGGGAGCCACATATGAGACTAATCGGTGGAAATATAACCATGGAGTTTCTTAAACCAATCTCTACTCAAAATCAAACCATAGAATTTAGGTATATCACCGATTAAAATATCAATTCTCTGAACCACTCTTAGATAAGCTGATAATCTAATAGTAACTGAGTTGATTTCTCCTAAAACCCGGACCTTAGTTCTATCCAATTGGACAATATGAATTGCATACTTTTGGGGTTCAATGTTTAGTTTGGAACAAACTGACACTGGCATTATATTAGAGGAAGCCCCTGAGTCAATCAAATAGTTGTGTAGATTTATATTATAGATCTCATAGGTTAAGAGGAATGGAGGAGTATGGGAATTTGATATATCTCCGATTAAAATAGCATCAGTAGCTTCTACTCTACCAGGAGGTGGTTTACCTGTCTCATTAGCAGCTTTAGACAATACAGCATTTGGAAGAGGAGAAGAAGGTACAGCATCTAACTCCTTAAGCAGTAGTTTTTGTTGATGTTTGAGTTTGCTAAGCTCAAACATAGTGATATTTGCCTTTTTTTTCTTCATGTCTTCAATAATGTTGTAGTCCATAGAATCTGTAACTACTAATGTTTTAGCTGTTGGAGGTGGATTTGAAGATGATGGCTGATTTTGGGATGGTATCACTGCAGCTTTCTTTGTGGGAACCTTTTCTTTGCTAGTAGTAGTACCTGAATTCCTTTTCTTCTAAGTTATTTGAACAGGTTTAGGAGTACCCTTACTCTTGGTAGTTACAGGGAAAGCTTCCTGTTCATTTTCTGTATTGGAATTAGGAAAAATAAAGTCCCACATCCCATGACATTCTACAGTCTCTTCTTCTTCAAGGCCTTTGGATGATAAGACTATTTCTTCTTCTTCTTCATCTTCGGGATCTAAATCTGCATTGGATATAGCATTTGGTGGCTTTGATTCTGGTTTTTTGAAGTTTCTAAATGGCCTTTTTGTTGAAGTCTTAGCTACATGTTTTTTTATTTCTACCATTTCGTTCAACATAGTCTTAAGAACTTTTTTGAGACCCTCCATATCATATGGGTCTTTAGGCATCTTTTTCTTTGAATCGTCTTTGAAAGAAACTTTTTTGGATTTTTTGTCTTGAAGAGTAGCCTTCTTTTATAAAGCAATAATGTGTTTCTCTACAGCAAGTGCCTCTTTCATGTTTTCAGCTAGAGCTAGTTTTGTAGCTCTATCTACAAAAATAGCTATATTTGAAGGTAACGTTGTTATATACCATTCGCGTCTAATTTTCTCACTTGGTTTAGAGGCAGTTGGAATGTTATTCAAGAGTTTATTAAACCACGAATTGAACTCCTTTATAGGTTCTTTATGTTCTATCCTAAGATTCGAGAGATCATTGATTAATGTTGCTAAAGATCTGTCATCACCATATTTAGTCAAGAACTGTTCTTGGAAAATATTCCAACTTGTAATGGATCCTGGGGGCAAGGAAAAATACCAAGACCCAGCTGATCCTTGTAAGGTATAAGGGAAAATCCTAACAACAAAATCTTCCTCTGTCACTCCTTTTAAGTTAATTGCTAACATGAAGTTGTTAATATGCTCATCGGCTTGTATTCCCACATCTGGATTAAATTTCAGCAACCATTTTTCAGGGTGTGTTGGCAATGGATGCAATGGTGCAGGCCTTTTGACTGCACCAGGATTATTCCATGGATTCTGAGCCATTGTAGAACTAATATTAGATGATATTGCTGATAAAATTCTAGATGTTTGGGAAGGAGGTGATATTGAGGTTTGAGGTGGTTGAGATATTGAAGTTCCAGATCCCTGTTGAACAACAATGTGTAATGGAGGAGTGGATGGTTGACTTCACACTGGAGAAGATGAAATGGATGATGATGAGATAGTCTCACTATCAGATCCTTCAATTGTTTTTCTTGCCCTTTTCCTTTTGGGTAAGGGAAACTTAGTAGGTTCAATACCAAGCTTTCCACTCTGAAGTCTGGTGAGATGGTGAGGTGGAACGAATTGTGAAGTCTCACTGCCTTGAGATACCTCAGATTTCTGTGATGATATTGAAAAGCCTTGAAGTTTATGGATAAGAGACTGTACTTCAGGAGACTCTAGAGTTAATCGTTCTGAGGTATGTTGGGGTTGAGCAATGGTAGTTGTTTCCTCTTCTTCTCATTTGAAAACTGGAGTTCCAGTGTGCAAAGGAGAGGTCGGAGGTGAGGTGGAGGGAGATTTACTCTCAGAATGGGTTGTAGGTTTGGGTTCGCTCGCCATTCACAGTTCATGCCCTCCTTCTAGTGCCAAAAATGTTGATGCCTCGAAAATCGTTGCATCAACATCGGGGAAAACCACCAGGTCCGGACCTTAAAGGAAGCTCCTTTTCTGTTTGGTGTGGTGGCTCCGACTGGATATAATGGGACCAGTTTCCCAATGGTTTGTAAATAGGATGGATAAGTGGTTGATTATCTATTATCTAATGATAATGATGGATGATTTATAAAAATGCAAAATTATAAACAACTAATCTATCCTGGGAAATTTCCACTTTAGTGTAACTTTTTATGATCTTTATCTACAAATAGGCATATAGATGACTCCATTGATAAACAAAGACATTCATTCATATGATAATTACTTTGTTCAAGTAGTTGAACAAAGTAATCATTAAAACATTATTACACTATTTTTCATATATCATTGACATAAATATGATTGAAAGAATAACACTCCTTAAACATTCAATAGTGATAAGTATAAGTATTGTTGTTAAAACACATACATATATCCAATGATAGCAAGATTAAATAAATGTCGATTCATATAAAAGAATGGAGCAAAGACATAGATAATAGTACCATATGTAATTTGGATCCCTCCCGATATCAATCACATTCATATTCCGTCTTCTAGCTTAGAAATACTCTCACAAAAAGCAATAGTGCATATCTCATGAAAGCATTCTTCATTAAAATTCAGAATATAGGCCTAGTCTTTATAAAAAATATATATCAGAAGCACAATAGTGTGACTCCCGATCCAAATTTTATACAAAAATTGAGGACCCTTTCTAAAGACATAAAAGGGTATATAAATACTATATAAGCTAACTGATTATGAAATAAAAATGCTATTAGGTGGTATAACCAAATAATGAAGATCTCCTTGAAATAGGCATGTTTGCAGTCAGTAGAATGATTCACTATTTCGGCTGATTATCCTTTGGCTTGAGCTAGCAGATAGCAAGCACTGGTTGCAATTCTGGAGGGTGACTCAGACAAGAATGCAGTTGGGTTGAATATGTAGCATCATGAATTTCGGGAATCATGTAACCAATTGCATCGGTTAAACATTTGAGTGATTCCCTTTGATTGTATGGTTAAACTAGGAAGAATCAAAAGGTGTCCCAAGTTAAACTTTGGATGCCTGCGATTAATTGCTCCTTCTTTTCCAATTCTTGTTTGCATGTCTGTTCCAATGTTTTCACTGATGGTAGTTTTCCTGGAGTGCACTGTAAAATCAGATTAGACAAATAAAGAGTATCCATAATTAACTCAATCAAATTACCAGTTGTTGATCTACATATTGAAGTTTCCTTTTCTGCCTTCATTAATTGTGATTGCCATTCTAGGAAAAGAATTTCCTTCTGTGATTCTAGAATTTTAGGCAGATTTGCGGCTTGCCCTTCACTGGTTTCTTGCCAAGGAAGAAAGTTGGTTAAAGTCTCATCAACCTATTCCAAATTCTACCTGGCGTCAACTGATTTGTCAATCATTGATGAAGAAATCTCACAGAGGGGCTCAGCAAGGGAAATATTATGACATAGTAAATTTAATTGCTTAATCAATGCCTTATTGATCTGAAGAGCTTTGGACCTGAACTCTGCTGGTTGAGGAAAACTCTTGAACTTTTCTACTATTGTGATAGTTGAGCAATTTGCTCATCTCTTATTTTACTCATTTGTTCATTCATTTTCTTTAGCTTGGCCAATGCTATGGATAATTCCTTTTGTTTCTGCGCTACGCTTTGGTCTATCCTCTGCTTCTCCTTGAGCAATTGCTCATTTAGTTGGTTGTTTACTTGCTGCTATGTTGCTAACTGTTGTTCTAATTGCTCTATTCTCTGTTGTCTTTCAGATACCTATGCCTCCAATGAAACAATTGTTTGGTCTTTTTCCTTGAGTAAATTGCTCACTTCTGATGCTTTATCCATAGTAGCTGCCGAGTAGGCCCCAGCATATTGAGAGAGTTTTATGAGGTCTTCGGAAGAATTGAATTCTTCTTTCCATACCATATTAGCCATCTCTGTCTGTGCAGGTAAAAGGGAAGATTGATCAAGCCTTCTCTTTTTCCTTTGTCTTTTTACTACAGCCCTATGCTTTGGGTTGTAGAAGACATCTAAAGGTGGTATTTCTTCTATATGCAAAATGATTTCATCTGATGGATCCTTAGGAATTATTTCCACATCTTTGCTTATGGGTAGGCCACTGGTTCCTTCAGTTGGAACCATGTTTGTTGTTGTCTTGTGACCAATTGTCACTTTAGGCATGCTGAAACCCTGCGAACTCTTAGGATTACTTATAACGGAATCGAATTGTTGCCATTCTTTAAGGATCTTGGCATCGATCTAAGTATCTATATCCATGTGTTCACTGCCTTTTCCCTGTCCTTTCTCCTGTTCTTTCTCTTGTGCTTTCTCCTGTGCAGGTGCTTTTCCTTTCTCGGGAATTTTTTCCACAGTAGGGGATTTGTCACCAGTTTATTGTTCAGGCTCGCTTGACTGGATTGTTGGGGTGGTGGCTAATAATTCTAGAGGTAAAGTTTGCAATATCTGTTCTCTGAGCCTATTGAACACTTCCAACCCCTCATCTTGACACTTGATCCTGGCCAATGTTTTCACCTGAAATAATGATTCTGCTAAGGAAAACAGGTCATCAAAGTCATCCTTTTGATGATAAAACTTTGTAAGTTTGTCTTGTTCAAGAACATTATAGGCAACTTTTCTTGGATCATATTGTTTGTTGGGAATTGTTGCAAGATTGAGCATTTGTATTTTTTCTGCTTCCTTTTCTGCATGTTTTTAATCATGGAGAGTGTAAACACCGCATCTTAAAGAAAATGTAGGCCATACCTGTTTCTTAGAATTTCTAAGGGTTTTGGATGTCCCTTCTGTTGTTATCTGATAAGCCAATTCCCGAGCTAACAGCTTATCGGGCACATATAGGGGAAGGACATGGGGTTTTGTAAGGCTACCAAAAAGCCTTATATAAGTGAACTTGTCTTCTCCGAGCCAATTACCTACTACAGTCAAGTCGATCCCTGCTTCCTTGAAAATCCTGGGGGCAGGCTTATCAAAAATAGCATAATAGACAGGCAACATAAAACCATTGCAAATTCTGTACAAATGATCTTTGTAATGAGCTTTCCATAACATTTGATGATAAATATGGATTGGCTTGGGATCTTGGGGAGTCCATCTCCATCCGAGTACCGGATATTCAGACAAAGAGTATCCATAATATAAGCATTGTAATAAAAAGGGGGAATGGTCCTGGTAGTTTTACATGAATTTGATCTGAATTCAAGAATTGTTGTGGCTAATTTGTCTGATAAAATGTTTGCCCAATCCATCACATAACTATTGACTGTTGCCTCCATTAGAGGGACCATTTCAATTGTGAATTTAGCAGAGTCATGTATTCCCCACATTCTACACATCATAGCCCCGGCATAACAGTAAGGAGAATCCAATGAGTCCACAGAGTACTTACCTGATTATTCGTGTTTGTGCTTCTCGGGATTATGTCTCCACTGCTTAATTGGGGCTGATTTTGTCTCATTTTCATTTGCAAATTTTTCTAGGAAGACTTTGTTGTACCGCTTTTCAGGCTCATGCAAGTGATATATTTTCCTTAGATCATCAGGCTGAAACGATCCGAATATCCTCCCATCCATTGTACAAAATGTCCTATTCGAGACTGTAATTTCCTCTACCACCCATCTCACTACGTCAGTATATGTGAGGATTTTTTCTCGTGCTGCTATTCTGTGCAAATATGAACAAGCTAAATCTTTGGGGAATGCTTCCGATTTGTTACTTGAATCAGTTGTGGCTTCCTCTAATATTTCCTCAGGCTCCTCTGCTTCTATTAGATTGTAGATGCTCTCCCAACTAGTATTTCCAAGACCGAGGCACATAGTGTCTGAGATTAACCCTTTTTTACATGGTTCGGGATCCTTGGCTGGCTGCATTGCTGCTGTAGGAACTGCTGCTACATATTTCTTTGATTTCTTTCCCATGTGTTTCAAATTTCTTATTTCAGCGGAGTTATGCACAAGCGATGAGAAAAACCGTGATACAAAGAAATGATGCTATAGACCAATATGAAAATGAAAAAGAGTTACATATATCAGTAGGTGATAATGGATTATAATAAGATTGTCGTAGATAAAAAATAATGAAAAGATCTACTCTTAGCTGCTTCATTGATTAGCCGCTTAACCTGTCAATCGTGGTAAAGGAGGTTTTAAATGTCCATCATGTCGTTTATATGCCGAATTATTCATTCAAGCGTGGCTTAGATTTCTTTGATGGATAATCAAAAGTAAATCGCAAATCGACGATCGGTAACGTGAAAGGAAAGGCTTTAATATTTGTTTTAAACATCTTTGATCATCGAAAGGTGATATAATGCATGCAAACCTTTTAAATATGTTCTCGAGATATGCGCCTTATTAATGCATCGCAATCGGGGAATGGATTCAGGTTTTATTGCCGTGTCAATGTCATTTTGTCGATCATCGATTGCGATATGCCTTATCGCATTGGAGGATTCGAGTGTGCCTTTAATCATGTGTTGACTTATTATTGTCGATTACCGATGGCGATACGCTATATCACATCAGAGAATTTAGGAGGCTCTATTACATCACTGCTTTGGCATTTACCTTTTCCGATATCCGATTGCGATATGCTTTTCGGATCGGAGTGAATGAATGTGTATTTATATATGTTTCCCTTGTTATTGCGATATGCGATCTTCAGATCGCTTTATCGTAATAATGAAGAGTTTTATAATAGTTTTAAAGCCACACTTTATTTCTTTTCAAAAGTATCTTAAAATATTTCATTTACATTAAGCCTTTTGGTAAGGGTTTTTCTTATGATGGGTTAGTACCAATTTATTTATACATCTAAGTTTATTTTATAAGGGACCCGTTTCATATCATGATTTTGTATAAAAATTTTATGAAATTGGGGGGGTTGTTGTTCAGCACAACATGGTGTTGGACCCGCCAACATGCCAAGGGATCTCCTTGGTAAGAAGACCCAATTAGAACTCATACCATTTGGTGTAGGAGTCCCAGCAGTGGGTCGTACAGTATCGCCTTGACCTCGGTTTCGCATAGAAGCAAGTAAGATGTCCATGTTGGTAGAAAAGGGTGTGACAATTGCGACGAGTCAAGGGAGGTGCATGAACAGTTCTAACACACAGAAAGTGTGCTGAATGCTCCCCTTGGAAACCTTTAGTAGTACACAGCTTGGAAGGGAACACACGAGCGAAGATGCATCACCAGCTAGAAAGCAAGATAGTGAGAAATCCCAAGTGACGGTTAAAACAATCAACACATGTTAGTAAGATTAATACATACTTATACAGAATAGTCCATACATGTATGTGTAAGCAAACAAATACATATATCATTAGAGTAAACAAGATATCTGGAATACAACACAACATATGCATGAAACGCTTTGTCTCTATTATATTAAGAAGTGTAAGTTCCAGTCATAAAATACATCCATGTACACCCGCTAGCCCTGATAGCAGGACATTACAGCCACACCCCCTGCACCTCCAAAGAGATATGAAAGCTCTGTGCAGTGGAGAAGCCAAGGCTCATTACAATATTGTCCAAGCTTTCTCTAAGATACTCCTATTGGAAGCTTGGCTGACCAAAAGCCTCTACAATGAGTTATGAGGGACTATTTATAGCAAAGGGTGGGGTGACCCTTGACATTCCCCTTTGTGACCATTCATCTATCCTCATAACTCTTTAACTACTCTATGACTATTACATTCAACTATAGACACTTGAACTTCCACTTGACAAGACGTTACATTACAATGCACATGTGCCCATGTGAGACAAAATGGCTTGAGCAAGCCATTCAAGACATCACTAACACTTGGACCGTTGTGGTGAGACCAACTCTTAAACATCCTTGTGATGTTCAAAGGTGGTGAGTTGATGCCAATCTTGGTCGTCCGTGATGTTTTCCATGCACTCTATGATGACATCTCGTTGAAGAAAACTCTTGCCTCCATTACATCCGGGTACACTGATATGGCTCCTCTATCCAACTCGTCTGATAGCATGCACATCATTGTCTTAAGTGTGGTTGGACCAGCGACATACTGATGCATATTGTCTCTGTTGATCTCCAAGTGTGTGTTGGTGACCATTCGCATCAACTTGTCAAAATACATGTTCAGCTCCAGTTGGACTCGCCTCTTGTCTTCGCTTTGGTGAGTGTGCCAAATGGATGGGATCACATGCATGTTGTTGAATTCCCTTGCATGTTGTCAACAACACTGCTCACCTTGTCTACTATGTGCCAGCTCTGGGATGGATCTATAACTTGTATGAGTGTAGTTTCATCCGTCTATGCATGTTGTGCCCCCTGTTGTACATGTTCCTACTGCAACTCATTCTCTTGTATGTGCAGCTCTTGTTCTTCCTTGAGTTGCTGCTTTAGCACATGCAACTCCTTCTATGTTCCTTTCTCTACCTTTGCACGATCTCTGTGTCACGTCGTCACCTCGTAGCCTCAACATCCAAATCTTCTTTCATCGTGGGTGGATCTGCTTTGAACTTGCAGCTTTCCTCTGCCTCTATGTTGTTAGCAACCTTCCTCTTGCACTCGCGGCATGAAGGTGTGCTTCCTTTTTCTGCTTTTGATGGTGCTGCTTGCTATGATGTTGTTGCCATCTTATCTTGATGTTCTTGTCTATGAACAACTTGATGTCTTCATAGGTAGGTAATCTCATAGACACTTTCTTGGCTGCAAACCCCATTGTGCTATCAATGATGTCCTTTGACTCTATTCTCCTTAAGGCCATTGTAGTTATGCTGTTGAGAGACAGACGAACACCTGTGATGCTTGGAGACATAGAAACACTCATGGAAAGAAATTTGTCTGTCGAAAATTGAAACAAACTTGAGGACTGACTTGCAACATACCCGTGTGACTGATCGTGAAGGTTGCATAATTTCTGCCAAGAGGTTGGGAGACTGACTACCAAAATTGTGCAAGGCATAGTCCAGGTTGTCAGGAGGATTACATACTACTGGAACTGTGCAATGCATAGTTCATCCTGGCTTGTTGAGGACTTAAACTATACAATGCACAATTTCGATCAGCAATGACATGCAACCAACAAACTACATTGCGCAGTTTCTGGGGCCGACAAAACATTGCCTCCAAGAATTGCACAATGCAAGCCTGGAGTTCAGTGTTGGGCCAAACTTGCACAATTTCGAGAGGGAAAGTAGAGCCTCAATTCCGAAAATGCGCAGTATTAACCAGGAAAGGGATGGTCCGGGACAAGGTAGCCCAGACCGACCAACGAGCGACTGAAAACATGATAAGTTTGAATGCATGATGAGATGAGCGCAAACAAGAGTGAATGAGCATACATGAAAACAATAAGAGTAGGATTCATAAAACGGGAAAGCATGCATGTGTGTGGAGCGAGTCTTCGCAACAGAGACCGTTTGTGAAAAAATAGTGTCATGAATGCATGGTGCTTCTACAAGCTAACATACATGAAAATGACAGCAAGCGCTCACTAAAATTAAGCAGACGACACTCACACAAAGCAAAACACAAAAAGCGATAAAAAGGCAGCACAAGACATGAAAAGCGGGCTTACCCCGAAACAACTGAGTTGAATGTGTCAATGACTCCTAGATGTAGTGTGGGATGTCATAGTTGTAAGGTTGATGTGAGGAATGAGCTTTGCAGTGTCCGGTTGTTGAGTTTTGATAAAATCGAGGTTGTGATGCGCATGCCACAAATCTAGGAAAAGAAACACTTGGCAGGAGGTTTCTGACATGATCCTTGCATGTAACCTCTAGCTGCTAAAAACAGATCCCTGAATCAAGGGATGTATTTTCATATTGCCTTGGGAGAAGCAGTCCATGCATGCAAATCAGTTTTTCTCGGTCCCAGAGGAAACTAGTCAACCTGAAGGCACATGCATTGGTCTGCAAGCCTCAGATGAAAATCTATGCAGTTTTTGGGTTGAGCATAGATGGTTGTCCAAGAGGGATTACACAATTTCTGAGAGGAATAGGTGGTTGTCTCCTGGGATTGTGCAATTTCAGGCTGAGCAGTTAACCTAGGTCAGACCTCGCAATTTTCTCAAGGAAGCTTATCTGACTGTATCTCACAATTTCTGAGCCTAGCAGGGTGCCTGGCTTGATTTGCACAATTTCTGCTAGTTGTTGGGCTATATGTCCCAGAGGGATTGCACAATTTTTGGGAGAAGTAGGTAACTACTGCCCAAAATTGCGTAATTTTTGGGTTGATTAGTTGTCAAGGGATGAATTGCGCAACTTTTGAGAGGAATATTGACAGGAAGAATTGTGCAATTATGGAGCCCAGCTGGGTGTCCAGCTGGGTTTGTGTAATTTCTAGAGGGAAGGCTTGTTCCCCTCCAGAATTGTGCAATTGCCAGAGGGAGCTGCTCAACCAGCAACTAACACTAAGTCCGAAAAGCAGCCTGTGAAGGGGGTGGAACAAACTTGTATGCGCAGGCTGACAAGACTCTATGAAATAGTTGAAGCTGATGTGCTTGATAGTGCAAGACATGTTGTTAAGGATGGTCAGTAGGGAGGCTCCAAAACGAAGCTAACGCAAAATTTTGGAGGGTGGTTGTAGTTGCTACAACATAGTCATAACCAAAGTTTGTCATAAACCATGCTTATAACTAGCATATAACCAGAGAAATATCAATGATATAATAGCCACTAAAGCCACATAATAACAAGTATATTTACACATAACACACAAGAGGAAAATAGCTCTTAATAACATATGAAAAAGTCAACCAATTCAGGGACTTCCGCATACCACACGACCATAGATTAGGTTGAATCAAATCTTTCTTTCAGCAAATCACCCTCATGCCATATTCCAAGCATGAATGTACGACTCACAACAAAAAAACTAGGGCTTCCTCAGGATTTACCACAATCCTTCCATATACCAATCAAGGATTCCTGTGCCTAAATAAGAAACATACACTACCAAGCTTTACTGCAATCTCACCATATACCGGTCCAAGGATTACTAGACCTATACAAGCATGGATGCCTTCGGATCTCTCCCTTAAACCGTGAGGAATTTTCCCATCTCCACCCTTAGGCGTTACTTCATATCCCACCTTTACCGGTCCAAGGATTTCGAGGCCTTTGGGAATTTTCCTGAGACTATCCCACTCAGTTTTGAAACCATCCACAAATCCAAATCAACTAAGAAAAAAACCCCATCACGCCATGGTTATCTAGAAATGACAAGGCAAGGTTGAAAACCACTATCACACCTAGCAAAACTCATGACAATGATAGCAAGAGAACCCAATACAAACATGCATATACCATGCATGCCAAAACTAGCAATGAAATCATACGTGAAAATCGATACCTGCAAGTAATCCCATCGTATCTGCTTGATCCAACTCTTCCTTGATTGATCTTTTCTTCCCTTTGTTTTCTTGTCCTTCCTTTATCTTCCTTCCTCCAATGCTAGAATGCTTCAAGAATGCTCTAAGTGTGCAAGAGTATGAGAGAGAGAAAATAGAGAGAGCTCCAAAAATAAACTAATAAAAGGTATTGAGCTGATCCTCAAAATCCTTTTTATTAATGAGTCCTCTATTTTTTTCAATTTCCATTATTTTTCCTTCATTTTCCTCTTCACATGCAACATGTGACCTTTGACCTTCCTTTTCTCCTAATTTCCTTTATTTTCATAAATAAATTTCCAATTAATGCATCTTACCTTTTCAATGCCTTTGTCATTGCCTTTGCCAATTTCCCCTTAGCTATAATAGACCAAATGAACACCACTCTAGGATGTTTTGCCCAACATTCAGCTTGGAATATGTGTCCCATGAACTTGGTCTTATTTTTCCTTTATTAACTTTATTACATGAAATTTTAACCTAAGGCTATTATAAATTATACCATTTATTACACTCATGGATATAACACAATATTACAATATGATAAGAGGACGCAATGGACTTTGAGGATGAAATGTGTAAATAGTAAACAATCATCCAAACAAGCTTAATTCTCCCAACATATTTAATCTTGAAATATCAATTCCATCTTGAGACTGAAGTTTATCATTCAATTTTGTTTTTGTGACTTCAATATTTCTTCCAATTCGATAACAACCTCCTCCTTAAAAAGTTGTAAAAATGAGTTTTCATCCTTCATATTCCATAACACTCTAGAACCATTCATATTACAAGAATTCATCTTTATTATGTTTGTAGGGCCCCATGAATAACTCGACCTCCTGATGTCTGGGTTATAGGCTACCCATGTATGTTATATTTTCTTGTGAACAAGTGTGCATATAAAGAAGGTTGATTTTTTGTAACAAACTTGCCCTTTTAGATGATTGAGGCAGATAAAATCATAAATTTCCTTCAAATATCCTAATAAATCATCTACATGATCCTCTTCAGCAATTTCATGTGTAGTCATTTATGTAAATATCTCTTCCTCCCTAACTCGCTTTCTTAAGCCAAAAGACAAATTATGAATTTTCATCCAAGTATCTCCATTGTTCCTCCTAAGTCTTGAGATTTGTAGCTTAGAAGGTACTCCAAACCCTATTCTACTGGGTTTTGGAGGAATGGGCACACAAATATGTTTGTTGGCTTAGAACCAAAACATGTGGGCTTTTCACCCAAGCATGTGGGTGTGAAACCATGATTAGGATTGATTATTTGACTGATGGAGATGATAGAGGACCTCTAGAGAAACTAGGGGCAATGAAAATCATCAAAATCTGAGGTCTAGAAGTTGAGATATGAAATTTTGACGTTATGTGTGGGCAAATTGTCTAGAGAAGTCAAGTTGGCTTTGACTTAAGGAGACCTTTTGTTGGGCTAGACATTTCCATATAATATTATATAAATAGAGGTGGGATGGGAGCCTATTTGAAATACATGCATGGAGAAACATGTCTATGAAGAGACATCTGATTGGGTTGTAGGTTAGAGGTATATTCCAAGTGAATGGAATGAGGGATAGTGAGGCATCTTTGTGATTTTTTTGGAAGCCAAGATGAATTTGCAGTAGGCTGAGTTGATTGGGCATACTTCTGGGCTATTTTTTTATGGTTTGTGGCTTTTCTACCTTAGGTTTGAGGGCTGCAGAGGTTCTGATGTATTTGCAAGAGGTTCGATCTTGAGACAAGGCATCTTCAAGAAGGTCGAGACCCTTGTTTTGGGAGCATAATATTCATGCTTGTTGTGGAGATAAGGCCGCAGTTGTTGGAGGCCAGATTGGATAGTTTTATGGTGAGTTTGAGGTGTGGTTTAGTTCTGATTTAGAGGTCACAAATCCTATAGTATTTGTATACCTAGGATGAGGTTTGTAGTGGCATATTGAAGGGGCCGAAAAGGCCAAAAATCCAAGCATAGGTTAGCTAAAGGAGTAGCAAATAGGAGCAACTTTCCAAGTGAAGCAAACTACAACTAAGATAGGGTGTTGTGAGGAGAGTTTAGGGATGATGTAAGCCCTAAGCAACAACAAAAACCTACAACATTACACCAACATCCCTAGAGGTATGTAATTCTGATGTGATTTCCAAGAGGATGATGTCCTAGAAGAGGACAGTTTTTGGAGGATTGTTAGTATCCAAGAGGAAAGGAAATCTGAGTGGTTGGATTCCCTAACCAGTGATAAAATTTTACAACAAAGAGGTATGTGTTGTTGATGTTTGGTTAATTTGTTTGGACACTTATGGACTAATGGAGGCTAGTGTGAAACTTTCCAAATATGAGCCCTAAGAACAGTGACCTAAGAAGGACCTTAGGCTTACTAAAAGTGGTAGAGTTGGAACAACCTAAAGAACATCTTGTGGAGGACTGTAGAGGCTTTCTTCAAGCCCTAAGAAAAAAGTATCTTGAAGGACTAAGGGATTGTTAGAAGTGGCAAAAGAAGAGCTCAAAGGTTTGATTAAGTAGGATCATTTTGTATCCTTAGACTTTCCTTGTGGATAAGGACATCTACAGCATAATTTTGGAATTCCTCCTTGCCCTAAGTTCATTGATGGAGAAGGAAATTTGATAGTGATAGTGGGAAACCCTTCGACCTTAAGTGTGTATTAATCAAGCAACAGAGGAAATCACTAGTGGGAAGAAAGTCTCAAAAGAGTTGAGGATAAACAATGGGAAGTTGAGAGTTGTTCACAAATGGAGTTGTGAGCAAATCGACAAGACTCTCGATGTGTTTATGTGTTGAAAGATGAATCATCTGCGAGAGAGTAGGTGGAGCCATGTTCAGTGACATAATGGAGTTGGTTCTTTGATATAGGTAGATTTGTGTTGTTGCAGATTGGGAGTCGAAGGACCACATAGGTGTGTTCAAGGTATGACCAAGGCAACTATGAAGTTGACTACATCAGCTAGGCAGTCAGTGTACTTTGTTCGGGCAGATTGGTGGTAACATGGGTGACACCAAGCCCTAGTTGTTGTTGCCTTGTATCAGTGGATGTATGAGGGCCATTATACATTATATGGGAGCCCTATATTTTTATATTATCAATTTGATAAATATAACAAAGTTGGGTTGCAAAATTTGTAAAAGGTTGTCTATATTTGTGCACGCGTTGATTTACTATTGTATATTATTCTGCTGTGAAAAGTAGTTTGTTGTGATACTTGGTTTGGTAGAATCATTGATTGTAAGATATCCTAGACACTAGTATCATGGAAAAACAACATGGTATCAAAGCTACTTTGAAGGGCCAGTCAATCAAAGTGTGCGCACCGAAGTAGCTCAGAGGGAGCTAGGATTGTCTATAACATAGAGCAGAGGGTACAGTTGAAGACATGGGGATGTGGTCTTGACTAGTTTGGCGATGAGATTGGATGGGATTTTTGGTGGATTGGTGGAGATCCTAGTGAACAACAGTTTGTTGTAGTACAGGTTGTTGATCATGGAATTCCTATGATTTGCCATGGATTGTTGGGACAGCTCAAGGATTACTTTAGTATGGATGAGATTGGTATGATTGAGATTGCTTCATGTGATGGACTACATATCAGCAAGCTATTTTTGGTATGATCATGGTGTTTCATATCTGAGATTGGAGGGATGTGCATGAATAGTGTTTGATCCAGGAGGATGAGTGCTTTTAGGAATGGGTTGATATGATGATGAGCCATGTTTGACCACAACTGGGATTGACCTTGTAGGACATCAGATCAATGATAGGTTGATCCAATGGAGATCTTGTAGACTCAGAAAGAGTATAGCTTTAGATGGATCAATCCTACGGAAGTGTTGAGGTATTCAAGTTCAGATGAGATGAGGCAGAGGCACTACCAAGATTACAAGGTTCATTCTACAGAGTATACTACAATGATCGACACCAGATGGGCTAGTGTCATTAGCGATGATGTTGATGGAGACTTCCTATTGTTGGAAATACCTCACTCACTAAGAGGGAGTGTTGATATTTTTTATCTTGGGAGGTACTCCAAACCCTAGGCTAGTGACTTTTGGAGGAATGGACACACAAATATGTTTGTGGGCTTATAACCCAAGCCTGTGGGGTTTGCACCCAAGCATGTGGGTGTGCAAAGGTGATGAGGATGGATTATTTGAATGATGGATAAGATATAGGACTTTTGGAGAAACCAATGGCAACAACAATCATCGAAATCTGAGGTATAGAAGTTGAGATATGAATTTTTAAAGTTATATGTGGGAAAATTGTCGAGAAATCAAGTCGGCCTTGACTTGAGGAGACATTTTGTTGGGATGCACATTGCCTTAGAAGATTATATAAATAGAGGTGAGATGGGAGCCTATTTGACACACATCCATGGAGTAACACATCTAGGAAGAGACATCTAGTTGGGTCGTAGGTTAGAGGGAGATTCCAAGTGAAGGAAAAGAGGGCTAGTGAGGCATCTTTGTGACTATTTTGGAAGCCAAGATGAATTTGCAGTAGGCTAAGTTGATTGGGAATACTTTTCGGTTGTTTTGTGATGGTTTATAGCTTTTATACCTCAAGTTTGAGGGCCACAGAGGTTATGATGTATTTTCATGGGATCCGAGCTTGAGATAACATGTTTTCAAGAGGGTGGAGACCCTTGCTTTGGGAGAAAAACATTTAGGCTTGTTGTGGAGATAAGGCTGCAATTATTGGAGGCGAGATTAGGCAGTTTTATGGTCAATTTGAGGTGTGGTTTACTTCTGATTTGGAGGTCATAGATCTTATGGTAGTTGCAGACCTAGGTCAAGGTATGTAGTGGCAGATTGAAGGGGTCGAAAGGCCTAAAATCCAAGCACAAGACATCCAAAGGAGTAGCAAATAGGAGTAGCTTTCCAAGTGAAGCAAACCGCAACTGAGTTAGGGTTTTGAGAGGAGACTTTAGGGCTAACATAAGCCCTAACCAATAGTAGAACCCTATTGTTTCCGGGAAAACTAGTGTCTTTTCGATCTGCTAGTCCCACTAAGACAGGTAGCTATCTTAGAAACAAACAATCAAAGTAACTTGTGATTTCCTTTATATATGATAGATAAGAGAGAAGCAGAGAGCACCAACCTGAATCTTTCGTTTGGCTCCTTGCTTGTTTCCTCTCTCCCTTGATAGAGCTTTCCACTTCTCTCCTACTTGTCCCGCTTTAGAGAATACCTGTAGAGGTAAATCAACAAAACACCATCAAAGCATAGAGATCTATAATACTATAAACAATGCAGAATCAGAAATACATTGACCATACAATTGCATTTACAAATAGCAAGATTCACAAATACACAAGTATATGGAGGAAAACTAAAATAACTTTATTAATAGTAGAAGAGAGGATTACAACCCATCTGTCTACTCCAACATCATCCTCCCAGCATGAAATCCCTCTTCAACTCATGAAAAGTAAGATCACCCAACAATACAATGCCTCAAAGAGAAACCAACAACACTTCCTTACAAATTAAAAAATTCCAGCCTCCAGATCTCTCAGATGAGGGATCCATATATAGATGTCTTGCAAGGGGTTGAGTCAGCTCTGGGTTTTTTATTAGTTTCATTTCATTGATAGTTCTTGGTTCCACTTGGAGATTTCTTTGATCTCTTACTCATCCCTGGGCAAATTCAGAGAGGCAAGTGTCATAAGAGAAGTTTCTAGAAGATTCCATGAGCATCCACTTAGCAAATTGTCTCTACCATTCATCTCTTCTCACTCATCGCACCCCACAGAAGGCTATTTCAGTATGCATCACACTTGGCTAGTGTGGAAGCTAGTATGCATCATACCTTGACCATGGAGCAGTCAGTATGGTCCAGTTTTGGCCAGTTCTGGGTAGTTTTTCAAGTGGAACTTCTGGGAAATGATGTAATCAGTTGACCATGATCCTTTAGGGTATGAAACAACACTTTTAGGGATTAAAGAGCCCTTGTTTTATTGACATATATTATTGGCGTTGCAGTGCCCAAATATGTCTATAATAGCTACCCCCTAAAGCATGAGGTTGTAAATCTTCTGATGTCGGGTGAAATGCTTTATCATGAGGATCTGAGGTTTTTTCGAACTGGAAGGTGACCTGTAATAAGATACAATACAATACATCATCATCATATTATTTTCATGATCTAGCTGAGGTGAGCATTCCCATGCTCAGATTTTATAAATTCATTTTCATGTGCATGGAACAGATAGCCATCTGCGGTTGCAGACTGGTGATTCTTTATATGTAGAGTCATCATCCCTTAGCTTGGATGATCATCTGTGCAACTTCTGTGTACATTTGATGTCTTTATTTCCCTGAATAAATCACAGCCCGGATGGATGAAACTAGATCCGGGATCTTCAAACTCATTCAATCTTCGCCTGATGTACAAGTCGATCCATGTGAAAAGATGTTCTGAAGTCGAACATGGAAAGATATCACCTGATTACCAGCCAATGATGTAAGTTGTTAACAGGTGTGAGAGGAATCACCGATAATGATAATGACCATCAAGGTACTAGAGTATAGTTCATATGGTGTGAATATATGAGTCGATGTCGAACACCACGTAAAATATTTCGGTCGAAGGCCATTGATGTAAACCTGTCGCCAGAAGTGAGAAACTTGCCATTGAGGCATACAAGCTTCAAAGTATTGAAAGGGTTGTTTAAGTCAAATTCTTGGATAATGTGCTGATGTCGACAAGAAGTGACTTGTAGTAGGAGGGCCTTGATGTATCCCATATCTATGACACGAAACGAAGCAAATGATTTTGTGGAGGTGAAAACAACCTGATGATACAAGGTTCAGGAATGGCAGTCATGAAAAATGGAGAGTGAAGGTATTGCAGTGGATGAGGCGTTAGCTGGGTGGTAAATTCTCTGAATGAATTCTATTGAACATATCAGCGACACTGAAATGGATTGGTAGCGTTAACCCCAAAATATGGATGGTACGAAGGACCAATGGTGATATGACCGGTGAACGGAATAACCCAACCCGACTCAATCATGGTGATGGAGTGAAAGTGTCATGTTCAAGAGCGACCTGCTACTGATAAAGTTCTTCAAGTTTTCTTCCCTTTTTCCCCAATCATTGTTGACTAGTACCTCTTTATTTTTGTCAAGCTTGAGGAGGATAACATATGCTTGTTCTATAATTTTCCCTTCGAGCAAACCTATCACTATGTTTTAGCGAGTCTAGCGACAGTGAAACTCGTTCTTGTCTAGGTGGACAAGTTTTTCGTTATCGTTTTAATGAGTTTAACGACAAAGATAACTCGGTCCTTTTCATTTTCAGAGAGTTTGAAAAGGGATGAAAAGGAAACTCCAGCAGTCCTTTTTCGTAGCATAATCCCTTAAGTCCGAAAAAGTATAAAATAATATGAAAGGGATGATTTTTTGATCATTTTAACGAGCTGAAAGACAAGTGCTCGATATCTTTATTTGATAATCCCTCGGGTTCTAAAAGATTAAAATGTACAGGAGGGATGGTGCTTCTCTTTACTCTAACGAGCTGGAAAGGCCAATAGCTCGGCAATCTTTTCATATTTAGCGAGTCTAAAAAGAGCTTAAAAGAAACTTGTTTTTGAGTAACAAGTGATATTTTCGGGTAGCAGCTGGTTCCAGGTAAGTTTGGAACTTCTCAAAACATGGCAGTGAAGAGGGTGGCTAATAGAATCACTTGCCGCAGTTGTTCCTCAAAAGGGTAAACAATCAAGTGGAAGCATATGATTGGCCAAAAGAATGGAGGTGATGGAAGAATACAACCAAGGCTCAAAAGGCTGATAGCATGGCAATCACAGAGGTTGTTTACTAAAGGCGGGTTTATTTTTTAATGATCTTGAACCTTGTGCCAACATGTGCTCAGTGCTAGGTTTATTTTTTTATGAGGTTGAACTTTATTGAAACATTGCTCGTGCCAGTCATTTAAAGATGTCTCTTGTTAGTAGTTCATTTTTTAATGAGCTTGCACCATGCGAAACTTTGCTTATTGTCTTTTCATGCAGGCTAGAAATGACCAAACTACAGAACTAACTATACTAAAGCTAAGGAACTACTGAGGTTGGGTAGGATGGTTTTGTCCTCGGACGAGGCAAAATCCTTCCTTTTCTTTGTCTGCAGGTCACCGACAAAAGTGAATGGTGGATCAGACCATTCACCTAACCTAAGAAGTTGAACTAACCTAAGCTAAAAAAAGCTAAACTGAAATAGCTACAAAGCTAATCTAATTGGTCATATTTTTCTTGCATAAAAAGGGTTGCATACCCCCAAGTATGAAGAAAAGTAGAGTTTCCAGGTTACCATATGGAAGTCCTTGCATTTAAGCAAGATTGTTTCGTCCGCAGAGCAGAGAAAACACTTCCTTGGATTTGTCTATCAAAATAGACCAAGGTGAATGGTGTGGGTCAGCACCTCCAATCACATAACCTTCGAGGAGATAATTGTTTCGGACCGATCCCAAATCCTATAAGGAAATGGTATTTTAGACCAATCATATAACCTACAAAGAAATCTATCTTTTCAGCCGGGTTCGCCTGCCGAAGCAGACCAGGGTGCATGCCCCCTGAACTTCATTACATCCACCGAACTACCCGCGGTAATTAGGTGGATGAGATGAAGGTTTAAGAGACATTCTTGACGTGAAGAGACCATTTAGGGATGATGTTTGACTTATATCTTTGTTTGAACCGAGAAATGAAAGCTGGTCAATAAGTTGTACCATTATGCCTTCATGCGGGAAACACATCACTCGGAAGAGTGTGGAAACAATAGCTTCCATGCTATAGACATAGTCATGCCCAAGGAGTATATTGTAATCTAATGGGCCTTGGACTACCATCACATTCAAGTGAACATTTTTCCCTTTCAAAGTTATGGGTAACTTTGGAAGGATCCCTAACAGTCGACTAGTTCCTTTGTTAAAACCTGACAAATTTTGATTCTCAGGCAGAAGCGATGGCGAACTAAGCGCTTTCCAAGCAGTTGAGGAAAGGATACTCATTGAAGCCCCTTCATCTATGATGGTGCCACACACAATCATTTTGTACACTTTTACTATGATCCAGAATGGTATGCTATATGGAAGGCGAGGTCTTGTTAGTTGACTCCAATCGAAGGAAATGACTAGACTGCTCAGAGGAGGTACCAGATAAACGGTTGGATAAACCTCCTGAACTAGGGAACTTTCCCCCTGTTGTAAAGGAACAGGTGGATTGCCCCCATGTTCATCAGACTCTATACTAACAAAAAGAATTTGAACAGTGTCATTCTCATTCTCTTTGGAAATTGTATCATATGAAGGTAGAACTTCTGAAGGCAAAACTGAGTTGACTACCATCTCGACCTGTTGACTTGGGTCTGGTATGGACTCAGAAGGTTTACTTTCAATGATAGGCATTTCGATCGACTATTGATTTATGTCAGTCGAATTTTCAACTAGTGATGGACTTGGCAAGAGTTTCTTGTATCCAGGCAGAAGTCACTGCGGTGAAGCAGGACGGTTATCCAAGATAATTTTGGCTTCATCCAGAAAAGGACAATGGTGAAGGGCATGATCGCCTTCACACAACCTACAAGGAAATCTGGACTTTCCTTTTTGTCCATTGACTTCATTTCCACTAGTTGATGGTGTGCTGTCAACATGATCGACAAAGGTCGATGACACTGGATGGTGCAAATGGGGAGACCATTCTCTCAAGATCCGCGGAATGTAAGGACAATCTCGATGAAGGTGGTTCCCTTTGCAAATTATGCATGGGAATTTGGGTTTATAAGTTTCGATGTGTGGATTTTCGCTAGATGATGCATGGTTGCCCCCTTGCTTGACTGACTTCCTCTTCTTCTTCTACTTCCTTTTCTTCTTCTTCTTAGCTACTTGATTTTTAGTATCACTAGTTTCACCAAGCGAAGAGGAAGAAGGAGAGGGAGAAACAAATGAAGTAGAAGGTGAAGGGACAACTTCAGTATCATCTAGTTATTGATTCGATTGCTGAGGAATTACGGTGGTTTGAACGACAGAGGTTGAGAATAGCCATACTGGCAGGCCAATTGTGATTCCTAGAAGGGACAATGTAGCCATATACGGAGCACCAATATCTCCCCAAGAAGAGAAAGGACTAGGATTCACCCCAAGGGGAATTCCTTGATTGGTGGACTCCATTACCTCAACCTAATATCAACGAAGGAACAGATATGTTATTTCGAATTAAATAAATTTTATGACGCTTTGACACAACTTGTTTTTTCAATTTTTAAGAGTCGATAAAAAGCTAAAGGTGACTCTAGTCGCCTTTGAGTTTTAATGAACCTGAAGTGACAAGTGCTTAGATGGACCTTTTCTTTTAGGGAGTCGAAAAGGAATGAAAGTGACTACTCTGGAAATCTAGACAGAGGGATTACCAAACCAATCGCAAAACTACAATATACACATTGGTGGTAAATTAAAGAGAAATTACCAAGGACTTTCCTTACAGCAGTCAATCTTCCCGAATTTTGTGTTTAGTGCATTGCGATAGATAGGGCGGCAGACATGGCTCCCTAAGGATAAAGGATATCAACCTATTATAGTCTCCCAACATATACTCGACGATACGAGGAGCACAAGTCCCTACTAGCACTTGTCGAATCAAAGAGGAGGAATCACCCAACCTTCAATCAAAACGATAGTTACCAAGTTTCATGACTGTTAGCCTCCTGCTGCAGCAGGTTACTCATATTTCATGATTGACATTTTTACAGGCCAAATATGTCAAACTTTGCATGCTGCAATGCTCCATATTTGCTAACAGACACCAAAGAAGAAGGCCATGAAAGTGTGCTAGTCTAAGTTCAACTGCTGCATTCCAATTTTGAAGAGTTATTCCATTTTGTAGAATTTTCAGCTAAAGGGAGGTCCAAACAGCTTAATCTTGGTCTCCCAAGGTTTCAATTTCCTGTTTTAGAATATAGAGAATGAATAATCTGTCCAAACAGCTTAATCTTGGCCGATTCTTAGATAGGTAGAGAATCAAAGGAGCCAACCTGCTTAATCTGGGCCCTTGGAAGAAATAAGTGTAGAGGTAGATAAGAAAACAGAAAAAGAAAAGTTGAAAAGCTGGGTCTGCAAGTCCAAATGCACCCAAACCAAAAAGAAGAAAAAATGCTAGGTAAGTAGGCTGGGTAGGTAATTCTGAGGTTGAAGAATGTTGATTTGTGATCAATTCCACATTTTCAAGTGTTATATTTATCAAAATCACAGTTATCAGGCAGTTCATATTTTGAAGCACTTCAAGCGAAGCATGTCTAACTTCCCCTTCTTCCTCTTCCCTAAATAATTTACTAACTTCCCCTTAAGAGGTCAAGATCAGCTTGATGTCTCTTAGTTTCATCATTTTCCATATCATTTGCCTTGGTAAAGATCTACTTTACTCAAGGAGGCTCCATACTTTCTCTACTAAGTTCTATCTCCCCTTTGAGGCCTAAGATCTCTGAGACTTAGCGCTTTCTTGTCATTTTTACATTAACTCCTGACATTATTATGTAAATCCCTATCTATTTCCCTTCCCCCTACTAAAACTACGGTAATAATTCCCCTATGTAAATATCCCCTCCCTCTGGTTGAAACATAACCATAGACATCCCATTGGGAATTACTAAGTTCACCTGGATCTTAGTAAGAACCCTCATCTCTACATAAATTTCCCCTCCGAGGTGTTTGGACTCCTTCCAAAACACAAAAAACCCGCTCCAAATGCATTAACCAACCCCCGCGCATTGCATTTTGGGATTTATTAATATTTGATTAATAAATAACCAAAGCGCCAAACATATTAATCTCTAACCTAAAGTCCAAACCCACCCGCGGCCGCAAATATTAAAGTTTATCGCGCACACACTTGTATTAAAACCTTTGCACCTTCTCCTCCCATCCACCGTCGGATCAGCCCTCCCAGATACAACGGCCCTCGTGCATATCGGGCACCTGTTTGTGATGGTTAGTTAGCACCCGATGTCTGACGGTTTTACCGTCGTACACAGGGACAGCTGGCGGCATCCCATTGCATCGGGTCGCCCCTGACAAATACCACCTTTGTACCAAAGGCGGTCCGATGCAATCCAAAAACCGCCCTCCCCTCGCGTGACATGAGCGCCGCGTCACCCTGCCACTGTGTCCCGCCACGTCATCACCCCGCCGTACTGCCACGTCACCCTGCTGACATCATCATGCTGATGTCATCATCGTACAAGAGGGTCCCACCACTGACGTCATGCTGACGTGATCCGCCGTACCGCTAATGTCATGCTGACGTGATCCACCGTACCGCTGACGTCATGCTGACGTCAGCAGCTGAAAAAATGCGCAAGTGCAAAAATCAAGCTTCGGAAGCCCGGAATGAGAAACAGGGGCAGTTTTCAATGCGCGCTTAGCGCTAATCACGCATCGCTATGGAAAATGGGCCAAAATGGGGAATCTTTAGGGAATCTTTTGATTCCTCAGCCATTTTTGCACCGAAAAAGGCAGAAAAAGCCCGATTTTGCAGTTTTTAATGTATCAGAAGACAGAGAGAGATCCGGTTCAGATATTAAAGAGTATCAAAGCATATGTGAAGCCAAAAACCATGTCAAAGAGTATCAGTGTTGCGGCGAAGTGTATCAGTGAAGATCTTCTCAGGGCTCGAGGCGAATGAAGCATTAAAAGAAAACCTTGAAAGTCAAGAAGCAGTTAAGGAACCATTCAAAGCTCACCAGCACTAAAGACTGCACATTAAAGCTCATAGAAGATCAGTGGACCAAAACTCAATGCACGGTTATTACAGAACCACTGCACCAAGTCATAGAGGACACCACATTAACTCACTTTTGATCCAACTGCCTCTGGCGCGGCCCAAAGAAGACTTACTTGCATTTAATTCCAGCATAAGTTAGGTTTTAGAAAGCTTTTTTCCTGCAGACCTGTTTAGGTCGGTTGTAATAAATACTTTTAGATATTTTGCCTATAGAGACCACCCAGAAACATGTAAGAGGGGTTGGTTGGTTTTTGTTGGTTGTTTGATTTGCTCCAAGAGAGACTCGCATTGTATACCTGATGATTTATATAATCAAAGATTGTTGAAAGCTTGGAGAATGGACTATCTGATGCATTGCTAATGGTTTTTGAAGAGTGAATGATGGAATTCTTGTGTTGCTTTGTGAGACAATAAGTTTTCTTCATCTCTGTTATTTCAATTTCACATATGCTCAAGTCACGGAACGAAAGTCTGGTTTAGAATTTGCTTTGCTGCACTCTACGCTCAGTTTCTGTGCCTTTTTTAATGTTTTCCTCTTGATTTAGGCATAAATATGAATTCCTCATGGCTCATATTTGCTCTAATTCACTTATGAATGACTGTTATTTAGGAATTCTTAGCTGCTCCTAAGTATGGCTCTTTCATCTTCTCTCTACTAAACTGATTGAGAGATTCTTTGTTCCCTCTCATTCCTAAGCCCTCAACCCATCTCCATCCAACTTGGATATTTTTTCACTAACAGCTACCTTGCTCCTCATTTCTCCTGTGACCAAGAAAACGCACCAGCAGACACACTCCATAACTCCACGCCCAATGGTTTGAAACTTATCACACTATCCCTTGCCTCTATGCTTAAATGCAACTCCCTTCCATTCAAACTCCATCCAAACTTAAACAAAACCCACTGAACCCAATAGCTAGCCTAAAATCATCATCAACAAAGCTAAATCATTAAGAGAGAGCCATCTCTGATTGCAGGTGGGCTAGAACCTACAATCCAAAGATTGGTTTGTGGTTACCTCGACCGTATCCCTTCAGGAGCTTAGGGACAACCTGAGTGATAACAACGACGTCGGAACACGTCTCTAACCTAGACTTCTATATGTGTTGCATTAGGTTCCAAAGTGTTTTTATGTTCATTGAGGTTTATTTTAGAGTTGATCTTTCTTAGAAGTTTGTCTTTCAAGGTTCACCGCGTGATGTAGATGTAAAATTCTTAAATATGCAATCTAAAATGATAAATAGTCGTTTTGTTTTCTTTTAGCAATGAAAATCCTAGCTACTAAGGAAAGAAAAGTACGATTCTTTCAACAGAGAGCAGAGAGCACACACTAAATGCACTTTTCCTAAATCATTTTCCACATGCAGTCTAAATGCAAATGCACATGCATGTACTTGTTTTTCTATTTCCTTAATATGAAAATGCCAAAAAGGAAAACTAAGTACAGATCTGAACTATTTTCTTCAAAGGGACACTTCAACAATTTCTTTTCAAAATGAAAGGAAGACTAAAATGACACTTTCAATTTCGAATGGAAAACTTCTTTCGACACTTCAAATATTGACAATCCAAATCAAATACAATGACAAAACTACAATCAAGTATCTAGAAGAGGAAGACTTTACGACACTCTCCTTCTTGACTCAAAACGACAGTTACAACACTTTTGAATCAAAAGACGACAGTTCGATTAAGCTACTCTTGACAAAGGAGGACTTGTAAATGATGAAAAATACATAAAAAACATTCACAATTCCTGATCAATAGAGGCTAAATAATGTAAAGGAAGAAGGCTTCAACAATGATATATTGATCATAAGCAACAAAACTACTAATAGAGTTGAAAACAAGGAGAAAAAACCAATTTCCTAGGAGGAAAAATAGTATCATTCAATCATCACACATGTCCTTAAGGGAAAAAGGGATGCATCTCACCTGCAACACATGGGAGGTGCGATGCATACAAGCTGTCAGTTACAGACAGTGCGATGGGCCAGGGAACGAAACTGAGTTTGGTTTGTGCTCAAAATTTGCAGCTAAGTTCAGTTATTTCAGCTAAGTTATGATAGACAGTAAGAACAAAGTATAGGGGTATGATCTTAGGAGGTTATTGAGCTACCACCAGGGCACTTAGAATATTTGCAAGTCAAATGTTCATTTCATAAACTAACCCAAAGATTGACTGAAGCAGCGTTGATCTATGAAAGTGCAGTTCAAAGGCTAGCTGACTTAACTTCAGGCTCCATCTGTAGTTTATAAAGCAAAAAACAATAACAAACAAACAAACTAATCGGTCCCCAATGGAATCACCATTTTGTTTCTCAGAAAACTAGTGTCTTTTCTATCTACTAGTCCCACTAAGATGGGTAGCTATCTTAGAAACAAACAATCAAAGTAACTTGTGATTTCCTTTATATATGATAGATAAGAGAGAAGCAGAGAGCACTAACCTGAATCTTTCACTTGGCTCCTTGTTTGTTTCCTCTCTCCCTTGATAGAGCTTGCCACTCCTCTCCTACTTGTCCCACTTTAGAGAATATCTGTAGAGGCAAAGTAACAAAACACCATCAAAGCATAGAGATCTATAATATTATAAACAATGCAGAATCAGAAATACATTGACCATACAATTGCATTTACAAATAGCAAGATTCACAAATACACAAGTATATGGAGGAAAACTCAAATAACTTTATTAATAATAGAAGAGAGGATTACAACCCAGCTGTCTGATCCAACATCATCCTCCCAGCATGAAAGCCCTCTTCACCTCATGAAAAGTAAGATCACCCAACAATACAATGCCTCAAAGAGAAACCAACAACACTTCCTTACAAATTACAAAATTCCAGCCTCCAGATCTCTCAAATGAGGGATCCATATATAGATGTCTTGCAAGGGGGTGAGTCAGCTCTAGGTTTTTGTTAGTTTCATTTCACTGATAGTTCTTGGTTCCACTTGGATATTTCTTTGATCTCTTACTCATCCCTGAGCAAATTCAGAGAGGCAAGTGTCATAGGAGAAGTTTCTAGAAGATTCCATGAGCATCCACTTAGCAAACTGCCTCTGCCATTTGTCTCTTCTCGCTCATCGCACACCATAGAAGGCTCTTTTAGTATGCATCACACCTGGCTAGTGTGGCAGCCAGTGTGCATTGCACCTTGACCATGGAGCAGTCAGTATGGTCCAATTTTGGCCAGTTCTGAGTACTTTTTCAGGTGGAACTTCTGGGAAATGACGTAATCAGCTGACCATGATCCTTTAGGGTATGAAACAACAGTTTTAGGGATTAAATAGCCCTTGGTTTATTGACATATATGATTGGGGTTGCAGTGCTCAAATATGTCTATAACACCTATAGCAATACATTAGCATCCCTAGAGATATATAATATCGATATGATTTCCAAGAGGATGAGGTCGTAGAAGAGGACATTTTGTGGAGGATTGTTAGCAGCCAAGAGGAAGAGTAATCTCAGTTTATGGATTCCCTAACCAATGAGTAGATGCTACAACAGAGAGGTATGTGTTTTTGATGTTTGGTTGATTTTTTTGGACACTTGTGGACTGATGGAGGGTAGTGTGAAAGTGCCCAAATCTAAGCCCTGAGTGTAGTGACCTAAGAAGAACTTTAGGCCTATTAGAAGTGGCAAAGTCAGAGCAACCTGAAGAAAAACTTGTGGAGGATTGTAGAGGCGTGCTTCAATCATTAAGGAACAATTCTCTTAAAGTAATAAGGGATTGTTAGAAGTGATAGAAGAAGGGTTCAAAGGTTTGATCAACCAGGAGCATTTTGTAGCTCTAGACTTGCCTTATGGAGAAGGACATCTACAGCAGAATTTGAGCAGTCCTCCATGCCCTAAGTTCACTGTTGGAGAAGGACATTCAACAGTGATAATGGGAAGCCCTCCAACCCTGAGTGTGTCTTCATAAGGTAGAGCATGGAGGCACTAGTGGGAAGAAAGTCCCAAAAGAGTTGAGGAGCAGCAGTGGATAGTTGAGAGTTGTTCACAAACGGAGTTGTGAACAACTCAACAGGAGTCTCGATGTGTTGATGTGTTGATGTGTTGAAGGATGAAAAGTCAACGAGAGGGTAGGTAGAGTCATGTTTAGTGACCTAATGGAAATGGTTCATTAATAGAGGCATAGTTGTGTTGTTGCACATCGAGAGTTGAAGGACAGGGTAGGCATGTTCAGGGTACGACCAAGGTAGTTGTGAAGTTAACTACATCAGCTAGGCAATGAATGTGCTTTTTTCAAGGTAGATTGGTGGTAATAGTTGGTGACACCAAGCCATAGTTGTTGTCTTGTATCAATGGATGTATGAGGGCCATTACCCCTGGTACGAGAGCATTAGACTATTTTATTATCATTCTTATTAATATAACAAATTTCGGTTGTAAAATTTATAAAATGTTGTCTATATTTGGGCACGTGTTGTTTTACTATTGTATATTATGCCACTGTGAAAATTAGTTTGTTTTGATACTTGGTTTTGTAGCATCAGTGATTATAATATTTTATCCTAGACACCAATATCGTGGAAAAACAACATAATTCTCCCAACATCTTCAAACTTGAAATATCAATTTCATCTTGAGACTAAAGTTTATCATTCAATTATGTTTTTGTGACTTCAATCTTGTTGCCAATTGGGTAAGAACCTCCTCCTTAACAAGTGGTAAAAATGAGTTCTCATCCTTCGTATTCCATAATGCTCTAGATTCATTTATGTTACAATAATTCATCTTTATTATGTTTGCAGGGTCCCATGAGGAAATCATCCTCGTGATGTTTGGCTTATAGGCTACCCATTTGTGTTATATTTTCTTGTGAACAAGTGCATGTTACATAGTATTTTGTCATATCTCATGTTCACTTCTCGTTCCATATCCTGAAGTGCCAAAACATTGACTACTATGCAACATATCCATCATGATATACAGACCAAAACCTCCCTAAAGAATCAAAGGAAAACTACCCTAAAATCATTCTAAAAAAAGTTGCCTAAAAACCTCATGTTTTGCATCAGCGTGTTTTTCTCCACTTCTTGCCCGTGTTGATGGCAGGTTGCTCAGTTATACACTTATGCTGCCAACATGGGTTTCATAGGAAACTCGCATTGAACTCCTTCTATAATGCTTTCCTAAATTGGAGGAGAAGCGTCGCTCACTAGAACCTTCGGGAACAGCGAGTTGCATATTGGTTGTTGTTGATATGGTCAAGCTCTCTCATTTGGGCCTCTTGATATTATCATCATGGGATTTCCCCTTGAGATTTGGACCTTCCTCCCTCTTTTTTGGATCCCTAGCTTCCTTTCCCTTCCTATAAATTCACTCCCTTCCATCCCCAAATGGTTGGTCATTGATTGCTACAACCCTCTGCTAAGATTATGCTTACATGCTACCCATTCTGGATTGGAGAAGGAGTGCTTGAAGAGTCTTTTCTTGGACTTGGACATCCACCAAAAGAGGGGTCCAACATCAAGGCATAGGTTGTATGATTCCCTTTCTAGTTTCTTAATATATACATCTGACATTCACTTTCCTTAATTGTGTAAATGTTTATGCTATTAGCTTAATGTTCCTTGATCTGTTAAGTAGTTTATGTTTGATGTATGTTATATATTCTCTCGTATCTTGCATAGTACTTTGATATTCCTTGCAGGTTTCTGGATGTGAAGAACAACTAAGGAGCGAGGCCTAGAATGAAAGATTCAAGGACATCTCTAAGGATTGAGTGATAAGTGTCAGAACGAGGCAGGTTCCTCCTTCTTCCTACATTTGTCAAGCATAAGCTAGGAAAGTGTGTATCAAATTGTTTGGGTTGTTGCTAGACCCACTCATTGGGCTAGAGGGATCGCCCTTATCCACAAAGGGGATTTTCCTTCACAACATTGCACATATAAAGAAGGCTGATTTTTTGTAACAAGGCTGACCCTTTTAGATGATTAAGGCAGAGAAAATGGTAAGTGTCCTTCAAATCTCCGAATAAATCATCTACACAATCCTCTTCTAATCTAGGCGGATATTGGTGGCCACCCGCCTATTCCACTTGGACCCTCACTGTTGTTTCTTTTCAGTTTCCTTAATTGTAACACAACTTACTATTTTTGGCATTTTTCGGGTCCTAAACTTTTGGAGTCGTTTTGAGGGACTAAAAGACATTTTTTAGGGAAAATGGAGAGACTAGAAAAGTTCCAAATCAATTTAATGGTTTGTTTTTGGCATCTTCTTTGAGATCTTTGAAACAGGGTATTATGATGTCCAAACGGAGATCATATGCCAAAGTTATGACCTCGGGAAGTTGATGTACCAATTTTCCCAAACGAGGCTCACAATTTTGATGCTTCATCTCATAGGATTAGGTTTTTGGATTTTTAGGGTTTTCCATTGTTTCTCAATAATAAATAGGCCTTTGAGCCTCATTGCAACACAGTTCAGAGGCATGTAGCCACCACATCTCTTCTCAAAGATAAGCTACCATCCCAAGCTAGTATATTTCCATTTATGTATGTAAGCATATTTCAGTTCTTTAATATTAATGAAATGAAGTTTTATTTCTACTGCATCTTTGTGTTTATGTGTATATCTATATTTTGTTGCATTCATGCATAAGTCTAGATCATCTTCATCAATGTCATGTGCAATTGTTTATGCAAACCACTCTTCCACCCTAACTCGATTTCTTAAGCTAAAAGAAAAATTACAACTGTTTATCCAAGTCTCTCCATCATGCCTCCTAAGTTGCACATCCATGTGTTGATGACTTAGTGAGAGAAGATAAGTTTGTTGATCAATTTGGTCTCAAGGGTGATAGGAAGTGCATATATATATATATATATATATATATATATATATATATATATATATATATATATATATATATATATATATATATATATATATATATATGAGATACTTGAATTGGGGTTGCTACCCAAAGAAACTACTTGAAGCCTGAGTAGTATTTAACCATTATAGACATTGTAGATAATTATTTGAAGCAATATTTTCCTATTGCCACGACTTGGAAAATCTAAATGGTATTATTTATAATGCAGGCATGGTTGGATTCTCTACAAAACAAATAGGTACCAATTATATCCCTTCACCTATGCAACCAATAGGTATTTAAACGAGTTGATCACAAAGTTAGCCCTTGTATTCTCAAAGGAAAAAATATACAAGGTCGATGGAAAAAATCGAATGCATTGAGGCATGTACTAAAGCACTACATGAAGCAAATCCCTCAAAAAATTAGCATTTGAATCCTTTTGTATTAAGTCTACAAATAGGAATCCATGTTGGGGTTTGAACATCAAAATAAACCAGCCTTGGAGATAATGATGAGCTATTTTTTTATGGCATCCACTAACTCCTCAAATCCAACAGTACATGAAGTGAGCACAACACAAGCTAATATTCCTTCCATTGTTAAGCCCTAGATCATAAGAGAGTTAGTCAATCATTTAGAACTAGGGAATTAAGCCTTCTGAAATCCTATGTAATGGCCAATTGTGTGTGGAGTTAGGGTTAGGTATTGATTGTTACTAATAGATATGAATCATTGCCTAAAACTTAATGCTTGTAGTATTAATTCTGAGTGTTTTATATCTTATAGCTTTCTATCCTAGCCAATGTCAAATAACGTTCTCCATTCACACTCACAAGTTATCAGATAATATTCTCCACATCAGATTCACTAATTATCAAATAATGTTCTCCATTTCAATCATGAATATTATTATCATTTAAGATGGGGTGGGTGAGTAATGATTCAGTATGTTTCATTTCAGTACATATTCATTATCCTTTTTGTCATGTTCCTTACATCAACAGATCTCAGAACAACATTTTCACCCCTTGACTTGTCTAAATCTTTTATCAATTTGTCCGTATCTTCTTTCTTTTGCTCCTCCTCTACGAATTTTTTTTCTACACATTGTTTCTCAAGATCAACCTTGTAGTTCTCCATGCACTTGTTTCAACTGCTACAAAGAACTCATCCATTCCAACACCTATTACTTACAATACCCCAATAGAGCACAAATTTTGATCAAACTCATCAAGCACAAGACATAAGCTTCTACTAAGGTCAAACGTGTAGGATTTGTCACTCTATTGTTTTCTAAAATGCCTCGAAATATTCTATCTATTGTTTTCCATGTCTGCCACCATCAATTAAAAAATGCTACCAAATGTCACTAAGTCAAACTAATGGTCAGATACATCAATATTGTTAAACACAATAACAAGAGGCAAGTGTGTCTTGTATAGAATATTGCATGCATAAAGCATATTACTCATAAAAGTAGACATACTTGTTAAGAAAGGAGTATGAATCACATAAGACACCAAAGTGGGAAATGTAGATGCAAAAGCTTCTATAATCATGGCTCCTAAAGCAAACCAAATAAATATTTCTATCTTCCCTAGTGTGTCTACTAGAACGTTGTCAATATCATCTTCCCTTTTCTCGACTAAACCTATAATTTCCAACGTCCTTCTGTGAGATAAGGGTAGACATGTCTTTTTAGAAGTTATTTTAATCAGTTAGGGATTGACCCAAGAAGAATCATATAGTTGTTAGGATAGCTCAAACACTTACGTACACAAAAACAATATTGCACTACCAAGCCATAGACAGATATTTCTACACGGTTATTGGTTAAAAATTTAACGAGAGCATAGCATCGGGACCAAACATCCTATACATGGCATAACTTCTCATTTTTCCTAAAACGCAAAGCTCTGATCTTTTCCTAAAGTCAAAAGGTATCCCTTTGATGTTGCAAATGTAGCCTTTGCAGGTTGTATTGCCCCACGCTGAATAATTTTATTATGTTCTTCATGTATCTCTTTTGTTCCTTTTTCCATTATATCAAGGTGGAGGATCCCTCATATGCCATATTTCCTCATGGATTGGCTCAAAATATAAAAGATACACCTGATATAAGGATCCCAACCATGATTAAAATAGTTTGAAACACAAGATGATAATTCGATTTGTTGTCTGTAGGTTTAAAAACAAAAATATTAGAATAGGAATGACCAATATCATCAAAAGCCTATAGTCCATGAAGAAAAACTCCACCATTTCTCATAATAGTCCAATTGCAATGTCCTTAAGATTATCTTTGAATCTTTTCACATTTGCACTTGATTAATTCCTCCTCGGGCATAAGATAAATACTAGGATCTAAATGTATCCCCTAAATCATAATAGGTTTTCCATCATTCATTTCCTTTTTCAAATCACCAGCCAAACCTTTTAGAACAACCACGAAGATCATAACAATATTGTTTTGTTACTGGAATTGTTCATTATCAATGATAACAATGCGATGGATTGAAATGTTTCCAAAACAAATTACATTACATGAGTGAAGCACCCAAAGGCTAAAAGTTCATTATCTAAATGTGGATCTCATAGACTAGAACCTTCCCATGTACCACAATCGCTATTACACAGGTAACCATACAAAACCGAGATTGGTGTATCATAAAATATTCAAACTTGAATTTATTTCTTCGATCATAGTTACCTTTAGTGGCCCTCTTGAATATTTCCTTTTAACTATGAGCATTGATCAACAATGAGAAAAAATGTTGACAGCACTCCTGATTTACATTAATTTGGGCAGAGAAGTAAACAATAATACAAAAACTAGGAGAAGTTGATCTATTAAACAAATATGACCCATGGGGATCTTGGATCTATTAATTGATCCCTTTGGGTTATTTCTAGCTTCCGACGAACTTTTGTGAACTAAACATATCCATTAAAATCTCACTAATAAACCTTTATGCATCCTCTATGATAAGAGGGCTCTTGTAAATAGTAGATCTTCCTTTCTGAATCTTGTAGGCAACCCAAAAGGAATCAATTCCAAGCAACTAAAAATGTCTTTTGTTTTGCACACCAGACATAGAGAGAGGTGTATCTTTTCCACATAACATGTCTTCATTTTCCTTGGTAAGCATAGAAATATATCCCTTTGGACCTTGGATTGATTGAATATTTTTTTTGGCATCATTATCCTTTGAATTCCTATTTTCTAAATGTTTGATAAGTTTTCCAAGTTCTTCTACCTTCTGTGACCCTAGTTTTTCAAATCCACTATCACTTGCCAGAACAATTACTTCACCATTAGACAAAATTCCTATCATAGTTGGAAGTTCCTTGACTCCAAACTTCTTAGCAATAGGATGTGATGCATCAACAACCTCTAAGTCATAAAATAGTATTCTATTATAATATAACCCACTAAGAGCTTTCCAAATTGTCGGGGTGTGCTTTTTTGTGGTGAGTAATAACACCCGAGGTAGCTTCTGTGATTCCTTTGACATATCATTAATATCATTACTATCAATTATTTTTGAAAACCTTGGCAATAGATCTAAGCAATATTTCTTGACATCCTTCAAGTTCCACTCCCTGGTGTATTCTATCATGGATCCTTTCCCATCGCTTCTGATGGAGTAAACATATAATTTTGGTGTTTTTTGAGGCCAAATATTTTGGTCTTTGCATAATTTTGTTGGATTTGATAATTGATAACACCAACCTTCACAACTCCTTGAAATGATTTAGCATTCTGAACCAAGATTCCCTCCAATTATTAGTAACCTTTTGATAATAAAGCATATAACATCAAAAACCATGTTAAACCTTAATTAGTAACTTTCTGCTTAGATTTCTTAGCATCTAGCACTTGAAATTGAAGTGACTTTACTTCTATCTAGGCATGCAAGGGAATAGGAAATACATGTGTGACTATAATCCTCATAGCTTCTTAAAAACCAAGAACCCTTCACCTATGTAAACATAAATGGAGGAATACTGAAAACAAGGCTAAAAGATCCTTCACAAAATTGATTGACTGCAAATGCCGCAAATGATAACGTGTTTAGGCATAAGAAATGTGTCATATGAGAGTAATGAGCAACCATAGCCTTGATGATAGCTAGGTTATTTAAGGATTTAGACCAAGTGAAGTGACCGGAATGACCATTAAAACATTGAAAAGCAAGTCTGGGACCCAAAATTTAGGTGTACATGGGAAAATATTATGGTGGTGTTGTAACGGCTATGACAAGAACCTTGAGGATCCATCTTGGGGCATCAAATGATGTTTTTGGGGTTTCATGTTTTGAAAATTGGGGGAATTTTGAAGTATAAAATGGGTCTCGTAAGGTAAATAATAAAAAAAATAGTTAAAATAATAAAATAAGAGTTATGAATTTTTAAATAAAAAGAAAGAAAACTCTTTTTTTATTGTATTTTCAACTTATCTCCTTATAGGTTTACTCAAATGTCAAGTCTAGACGCCCATTGGATGTATAATTAAATCTCACATCCAACGAGTAACCACTTTGCATACTTTTGAGTAGACCTACATAAAAAATAAATAAATAATAAAATTTAAAAATACATGAAAAAACAAGTTCAGCATGGTTTTTTCATGTATTTTCATTTTTTTCGATGTGCATCTACTTAGAAGTATGCATAGTAGGTACTCGTTGGATGTGGAATTTGATTGTGGATCCAACAAGTGTCCACACTTGAAATTTGAGTAAACCTACAAGGAGATAAACTGAAAATACAATAAAAAATAGTTTTATGCTTTTTCCTCCAAAATATTCTCCCCTGAGGATGACATCACCATCTTAAATCGTATTGGTTCTTTTAAAGTTAATTTCATTAGTATATTTTTTGTTTTGAGGCTCATTTTTTACCTCAAAAATTCCCCTAATGACTTGTGCACTATACATTCCAAGGTTTTTCCAACAATCTCAATATCATCTCAATCAGAATTCTTATGTGGAATTTAAGCCTCCAACAAGTTGACCTACCCAGTCGACCACCATGGTACAAATGGATGCAACATCAAAACCCCATTATTCACACATGTAGGGCTAGCCATGCGAGGACTTTCAAGGTCCAAAACCTTATCACATTGACAATTGAGGAATTCAAGCCCCTAACTCTAGATAGCTGTCAACTTGTGTTAAATATCTGGTTGATAGGAGTAGAATGGGTTCCATTATTTTTCATTGTACTTGTTTCACAATTGAGAAAAACATATGAGAGTCATATTTTGAGAGCATAATGGAGGGGGAGGATGATTTTGTAGTAGCCATTCAAGTCACATTGTCAAAGGTAACTACATAGGAGTGCTCATTCCTCTGAATGTTCATTTCTATGACTAAAGCAAAGAGAGAAGAGGATAGGCCTCACCTTCTAGTTGATTTTTCTCCTATATTGGGTTTTCTAAGATAAGTCTTGTGTTCATTTATGGATGGTGTTTCTATGTGTCTATTCATTCAATTTGTTATTTCAAATATTTCGTAAATTTGAAAGAAAAAAAACTAGTAAATAAATAATCTAAAATCTAAGGAAATAACTTGCATAAATATAAAAATTCTTAATATTTTAAATGTTGTTGTGGCAAATTGTTCCGGAAGAATATCTCTGACAGTTTACATATCATCAGAAAATTGGATGGGTTATAAAAATATAAGCCCAATTAATTGATTTATTAACATGAATCAAACAACTAAAGTCCAAAGAAATCATTGAGTACCTAATCAAGTAGAAGAACTTACCAATAGAGAAAGGTGACTTGGAAAGATGAATTCTTCATAAGGAATCATCAACAACTCATCAAAGTTGAGGGAAACACTTGTTTGAAGGAGAGGTGCATATTAAGCCACAAATCTAATCGTCATTTATTATCACTATATTAATTACAATTAAGTAGGCTTATTATTGTATGATGTTTTCACTCTTTATCTACTATATATACATCTAGGAGATTCATGTTGTGTATTTCAATATCTTAAAATAAGATGTTATGCCCTTGAAAAAGCTTCTTATTCATTCACTATTTCACCTTATTTAAACATGGCATCTTTGAAAAAGCTATCATTATTGCAATAAACTTCCCCAAACTATTAGAATTCGATGATATAAATATTAGGGTTTTCATTAATGTAAAACTTTGATTAAGCTTTCAACAAAATTAGTCAAAGTGTAAATGTAAAATTAGGCCAAACTCCTAGTTACATCATTCCCGCTTACTAAAACTTAAATAATGATATAAATTTAATTAGGCTTAATATTTCTATTCACTACCATCAAATTTGTGAAATAAAATATCATCCTTTCATTCTAAAATTAACATAATAATAAAATAATATTTATAACTTTTCTTATTATTTTATTCAAAATATTTCATATATTCATTGGATTTTATGGCTAAAAAAATCTAGAACTTCGATTTAATAATTCTAAGACCTCGAATTCGATTGATTCTTTTGAAAGATTCCAATTGCACCCCTCAAACCTATATAAATTTCCTTATAAAATACGGAGATGCATGTTAGACATTTTGTCATCTAGTGCTTTTCATATTTCATTCTTTAATCTCCCAATTTCAAACGTGATAGAAATTTTGTCATTTAGTGCTTTCATAATTGGGATCCATGAATATTATGATGTGAAGCCTACTAATGCTTGATATTTGGGAGAGTCACATCATTTCAACCAAAAGGAAACTGAAGAAATGGTGGAGCCTTATGGTAAGTTATAAGCGACTTTCATCCTTTTTATTGGAATAGATTTTATGTAACATGAAAATAGTTAACGGAATAATTATCACTTAATTAATTTGTGAGGGGATTTAGCTTTATTAGAATATTAAGTTGGGAAGATAAAGGGTGGAAATTAATGATAGGGGATAAATATTATTTTATAAATGGTTTAAGTTCGATTAAGTTTGATAAATTTTGATGATTTTTTTGATGGAGTGTTTTACTGGTAACAGAACACTGGAATGGAGTATGCGGCAATTTTTTTACTATAGGTTTCTGATCAAGGTGATAATTAGCATGTAGAAATTTTGTTTGGTGAAGGTGGAGGCGGCTTTTAGAGGAAGAGCCTTGCCCTTCACTTGGCCTCGCATAGGACGTGCATGGCGTACCCTTGCCTCAAGCTACAACATCCAAATATTAAGGTCCTTTCAAATTTATTGCATGAGGATGGGAGATCGGGGTTTTGAGTATGTCAAGGGTTTCAGACACTTGATTTGTTCTGTCAGTTTAGGTATGGATCATCTCCCCTATGGCAGATTGGATGCAATAAGTAATTTCACGGACATCTGGAGAAGGTTCATTAATGAGTTCACCATGATATGTTGTCTTATGATGGTGGAGTCCTAGGGTAAGCAATACACTTGGTGGTCGTTCTGGAAATTGTTGAGAGTTCAGCGCTTACCATGTAAATGTTATATTATCACTACAACTATATATACAAGTCTTGCTTATGTCTCAGGGTGACAAACAAGAGTTGTCAATGTATTTGGAAACTTTCTAGTGCTACACTTAAGTTTAGGTATTTGTTTCTCAATTGGTCATTTCACAATTAAGGGAAGGTTGTGTACATTGTTGTTTTTATGCGAGATTCTTGGAGGGTTCGACCAATTCATGCTTCAATGTTGGTCGTCAATGTATTCAATAGCGATTTGTTATAAGGTCAAAAGTTTTTCCACACATTATATTTGGTTTCATCTAGTTAGTCAATGTTTTTCATGTTATTTTTACACAATACAAGGTCTAGACCCTCGTTTGAATTGGTTGGTGTTCTTCCATTGATGACACCTTAATCCCTCAACCCCTTTGGGATTTCATTTCCCTGTCATCTATTGGTGTGTGGATCAAGTTATAGCGGATCCTTCTCCATTTGGTTCTAAATTAGTCCATCGTCTCATTATCCCTAGGTCAATTTTCACATCCCAAGTTGCCATACAGTCCTCTGCTCTTACCATAACGGTTTCTAGTGAAGTGTTTCAGTCTACGATTTGGATAGATAAGGGTTTCTACGTATTTTTTGGTCAACAACTATTCCTTTGAAATTTTCTTGACGACTTGTAGTTTGTGGTAGTAGTGGGGAATTTCACTCAGTCCGTCAACCATAAATTGGCCTTTTGTGTTTCAGAGGTGTCTTATTCTCTTGCTGCCTGTCGCGGCCAATTAAGTCAGTGAATCCAAAAGATTGTCTTTTATGTTACAGGGTTCAAGCTCACATGGCTCCTCATCAAAGATTACCCATCCGAAGGGGAGGTGCTTTGGGGATTTCTTTGTCCAAACATTGTAGACTATTCGGGTGGGAGTCGGTTGCGAACTTCTTCAATTCCACTCCCATGGAGGTTAGAAAGGAGATTCTCACTCTAGAAGCAAAGGAGTTCGGGGACCGGATGTATCATTCTAACTCAAAAATTTGTAGTGGCAATTTCAAATGGGTTCCAAACCCAAGAAAGTTGAGAAAGAGAAGATTGTATTTCTTGCATTCTATTTCAACACACCGTCAAATGGAGACACTTCTCGATATGGTGATTCGAGACAAATAGGTTGATAATTACAAAATCTTTGTTGGTTAGGAAGAGTTGAAGAGAATACTGAGGGACATCAGGTATGATCTGGATGATATAGTCGTTACATTGAATAGAGTGGAGCGCTTCGTGGTTTCGAACTCAGATACAGACTCCAATGGTCATTAGAATGAGGAAGTTGTCATCAATGTACCAGCGCTCAACGTGGTCAATGCAAACTCCTCTCCAGAGTACCCGGTTATCATCTTGGATGTTTAAGTCCATCACTAATTTGGCTCTTATTTTTCTCTATTGCCAGTCAATTGTCATTTTCTATATAGATACTATAGTCTAGTTTAAGTATGATAGTTGTTGTTCGTTTGTTAAATCAGATATGCACCGCTACATCTAGTTTGTTTTGTTGGAAAAACCACTAGGTCAAGTCTTATCTCTCTTATTGTCATGAGTACCCACAGAGTTTACTCCTTGGGAAAGTATGAGTCTTAATAGTGTGTTGGTATTTTTATGTTGTTTTTCAAGATAAATCTGAACTTGAAAAATACACCAATATATATTTTTTTTGAAACTAATAAAAATCAATGATCTCAAATTACAAAACAAAATAAAATAAAATTTGATGATGATATTTTATAAATAAAAAAATCATTTTTCTATTAACCATTAAAACTACTAAACATTAAAACTACTCCAAATTAGCTTAAATTTAAACCAAAAAAAATTATTTAAAGAAAAAAAAAAACAAAACTGCCAGTGTATATCCTCAATTAATTCTAAACCTACACATCAGTTATTCTCATTCTCTCACCTTATTTTAATCAGAATTGATATTCGTATTGAAATCCCAAGAAGAATACGCGATTCCTATGGAGAGTTTGAGAAGATCGCTCAAAATCTGTTCAACAGTCCAACTTTATAGCAGTACCAGTGGGGGCCTAATAATTGTAATTCTACATTGAAGTTCACTCTGTCCGAATCCACCATCTAACACCACTTCGAATTTCCAGAAAATTGGTTTTTGGGTTCCACAAAATGGCTAGTGACCCTGCAAATTAACTTGAGTTATCTGGCATACCATCACAGCCTTTCCACATTGATGGTGAACAAATTTGCAACTTCGTATGGCCACACTTTTGCCTACATATGCAAACAGTCTCTAGCTTCTCCTAGGAAATCTTCTGCCTTACTAATTTGCTTTCACTCAAGGGATTTAGGCCCCTTACATTCCATGAAAGTCTCTCCATGTCGATGGGGAGCTTATTTAGGTGTGGTTTAAGGTACTTCATCCAACGTTTGCATCTGGCTTGAATCCACCATATTTACGGTCTGTCAATCCCACAAGTTTACATTATATTTTCTGCATCTTTAGAAACTCGTCATTTGCATCCTCCTCTGTAAACGTAGAACATGACTTTATTCTTAACGGAGAGGAGCAATCTGTTTGAAGTTATGATACATTGAAGCGTTTTATTTTAAAATGGTTCTGTGAGATCGTTGGCGTAATGCCCATCTAAAAATTGTTTTTTTCTTCGTTATTTTATTCAATTGGTTTTTAATAATAATATGGCACTGAGAGTCAGGGTTTTGGATAAGTTATTATTGGGTGTTCTGTTAAGACACTTCTTAATGTGAAGACATTGAAGTTACTGGTTCAATTCCCCATGGTTTTGGATCTTGGGTGCTCTGTTAAGACATTTCTGGATGCGAAATCACTGGTTCAATTCCTGGTGATTTTGGATAGACCGTTGTTGGGTGCTCTGATTTTGGATAGGTCGTTATTGGGTGCTCTGTTAAGACACTCCTATATATGGTTATTGGGTGTTCTGTTAAGACACTCCTTGATGCGGAATCACTGTTTAATTCCCCATCCAAAAATTACTGGTTCAATTCCTCGTCCAGATTAATCAATAAATGATATATTAGATATGATGCTCCCACAAAACTTAAAAAATATATATATATATATATAATAAAAGAATAATATGATAAACAACCTGAGTTCTATTCTCCAGAAATATGTCAGCATGTGACAAAAATTCTTAATAGGTACTATAGCCCAAAAAGGCATGAAAAAAAAAGGGAATTGGAAACTTTGATATAGTCCTTACATGAAGGTCCTAATATATATACTGCGCTCTTGATTTTTTCCTTTCTCTTGATCCAGCTGTTGTTCCTACATTCCGTACTAATTCCTTGAAAGTCGGTTTCCTGATTTTTATCCGAAATTCATGCTTCCATGGGTAATGATGCACATACTTGTACGAGCGTGTGCCGTTGATCTTCAGTGATCCTTTAAGTAATTTGTCCTTTTTATCCTGTTTTACTGATTTTTCCAGTAATTTGTTTTTGTGATATTTAATTTGTCTTTTTTATCTTGTTTCACTGATTTTTTCAGTAAAAGATATATTAGCTTTTGAGAATAAATTACTGTAAATAAATTCTAAAGACCTGAATTAGTGAAAGTAACCTGAATTAGTGATAAGATTTGTTTTCCTATTACTTGTAATTCTTACACTACCGGTTTCATATATCCTCAGACACTAAAAGCGTATGGGTAAGTAACTTCTAGAAATTTGTACTCTAGATTTTTTCCTTACTTTGCTCATACATTCCCAGTAATTCCTTGAAGCTCGTTTTCATGACTTTTATCCGAAATTCATGCTTCCACGGGGAATGACCCTCATACTTGTATGAGGGTGTGATGTTGATCTTCACTGACACTTTCAGTAATTTGTCCCCTGAATATATCATTTTTTTTCCAAATTCCTTTTACCCTGTTTCAAGTTTCAGAGCATTTCTTGTACACCCTGTCGCATCCCATAACTTTTGTTTTACGGGATTTCGACTTTAGAAAGTATTTGTTCGTAATCAAAGATTCAACCTTTTACCAGTTTTGATATCCTGGGATTATGATATCACGGAGCGGCTCGGAAATTTCATCTGGTTACACACCCTGGAATATGATCTGTAAACTTTAGCACAAGTAATCGAAGAGATTTTGATAATTTTTCCTAGAGTTTCCAGTTTGCTTCAAAATCTTTCATTTTTAATTTTTAATTCAAGAATTCATTAGAAAGAGAACGGTGTCTAACCCATACCAGGTGCTTTGAACAACTCCTGTCAGGTCGAAAATATGTCTCCAGTAATGCAAATTAACCCGTCTTAAAACATACGAGCCAGCTTCAAAAGCCTCCTCACTATCTTGGCATTCATTGACTTCGACAAAGAAGAAACCCTTTGCACAGAAGTGCAGATCGATAAACCCTTTGATTCGCCATGTTGAAGATATCCGTTTGTGGGCATAAATTCTGTTAACCAAAAGTTCAAAACCCTATAAATTGATATATTAGGGCATGACTAGACATGTAGCTAATGGCTTCTGTCGGAATTTTTAATTTGGGGGATTGTTAAGGTCTTAGAAATACAACGATTAAAATGATAACTCCCCTTTGCTTGCTGCGATGACTTTGGCGCTTCCTTATCTTCTAAAAGAACAGATTTGTATGAAGGCCATAAGGGACCTCCCCTCTCCCAAATTCAGGACCGTGAAAAATAGTTTTTAAGTTACAGGGACCCATCACCGTTACACCGACATACCCATTACACATGGCATAACCTTTTAAGAATATATTAACGATGAACACACAATAGCCTTGTTAATAAGACTCTTCTACTCCTTTAACACAGTCCAAATCTGTTGATGCGTACCTTTTGGGAAGGAAGAAAACAAGATATAGCTTATCATACATAAAGTGGCATCACTAAAGTCATCGTTCCTTTTTCAATTTGATGGTTATATTCCACGCTTATACACCATCAGCACCATTGCAATAAGCAGAGATTAATTTTAAAGCACAGGCCTTTTTATCTTCGAACTAGTGTCCCCCAGAATTAGCTTTCAATGAAATGCAAGTAAATTTTTACTGTTTGTGAATCTGTAACAGAGGAATAATAGCATTGCTACTGGTTTGCAAATAAAGAATAAGAATATATATATATATATATATATATATATATATATATATATATATATCAACAGAAACCCTTCTTGATGATCATCAGATCCATGATCACAAGTAACCCAGGTGTACTATTTCTATTTAGATAAAGATCAAAAATTCATGTACCCAGTTCAGAAGTATTGTTGCGATTCTAAACTTACATCATATAACATGAAAGACAAGATTGCTTCAAAACATAGAGCTCAATTTCAATTATACGAGACCTGATGATAATGAGCATAAGCAAGCTTTTATGAATCGTAACAAGAAGAGCAAGCAACAAACTTTTTGATATCCTTGCTCTTATGCCTCCAATGCGAAGTAACAAAGAAAAATACTTCACAAGTTCGAAATTTTGTGTCCATTAAAAAGATCACTCGCTCTTTAACACTCATTGGAGGACAAGCTATACAAGGTTAACAGGTCTGGATCTTTATACATCTTACAGAGACACAAATGTAATATATATATATATATATACTCGACTTGGTCCAAAGCCTTCTGCACAATATGCTCTGGTCCAAAGTCTTCTGCACAATATGTTCCTGAGTCCAGTGAGACCGTTGAAGAAAAACTCTTCGGACCTCACCGGTGCTTATGTCTAATCTAATTTACAAGTTTGGCTCTGCTTAAGACTAGTCCTAGTTACTGTCACCTTTTGAGGTAACTGCATTCATCATCAATACCCATTATTTTTACATCCAATTTAGACTCCCCAAAAATAGAAAAGTTAAGCATAGACTCCCAAAAGGAAGCAAAAATTGTAATCATATACAGATTGTATATCTCCCAATCAGCTCTTGTGAGCAATCAGGAAGAAAATACTGTAAAGGGTAGATTGAACAGCATTAACAGGCAATCTCTCTTCATATAGGCTCTCTCTATGATTTTGTTCTGCTAACACCTTCCCCGGAGCATGAAAGGGAGGGAGAGGCAATCTATTAGGGCTCTCTCAATTATAAGTCCGAGTATGGACCTCCCAAGCCACGGTAAGAACATGGATATATGTCTGAACCCTGCTCTTATAATCAAAACCAGTATTTCTGCACAAACTCATCATTTTGCTGGATTGGGCTGTTTGAATGAAATTAGCTGCTCTCATGGAAGGATAACGATCTTGAAAAGGCAGCAGGATTTGCTTGCAGAGCTTGCGAAGCCTTTCTTGAATCTTTAGCGCCCTGTGTCTTGGGTTGGAAGGCCTTAAAAATCCCTCCACTAGTGATGGCAGACTCCGGCTTGTCCCCTAGGCCTAATGTTGTCCAAATTGAGCTCTTTGCGGCCTCCCCTGGATCATCAATCCTCAGTGTCTTGGGAACCCACAAACACCCATCTTCAGACTGTGGCCTCTTACCCAGAGTTGGAGACCCAGAATCCGCAACAGCGGGACTATTAGAAGCAGTGGTGGCAGCGGCGGCGGCCCAGGGTCCAGAAACCCATGGTGCAGGCCCCCATCCGGCAGGAGGAGGAGGAGGCGGAGGAAAGTAGGATCCAGGAACCATGGGCCAAGACAGACCGGGCCAACCAGGGGTAAGAGCAGCAGCAGCGGCATTCCATGCTGGGTTTGGAAAATTCCACCCATATGACCAGGCACCTCCAAAAAACGCAGCCCCAGCAGCCCCTTTCGCCCAATTGGGTGACGGATCCATCTGTGGACGAGGGGCTGCTTGATTGATATGAGCAGTCGCCTCTTTTCCAAACCCAGAAGAAGACTCCATTGTCGATTTCTCAATGCTCGGATCGTTATCCCCTCCACGTTGTGTTTTATTCCGAGCTTCAGACCCAAAATTGAGCACAGTCCCGGTGGAGGCACCGGACTCCAATACATCCACAGGTACGACTTGAATCCTCGAACCCGCGACCTTGAGCGGCCGCACACAGGATGCAGGCAGCGCGGCACAGGGGATCATAACCTGGTCGACGCCAGAGTCCTGGTCATCGGTTCGAACCCCAAGGCCACACTCGGAAGCCGCCGAGATTACCTGACGGTAATGCGAGGATACCGTGGACGCCGCTACGGAATGCTTGTTCTTCCGGCGCCCGGCACCCACCGGCACGTTCCTGAGCGTCCCCCCGGCCGTCCAATATCTCTGGCAATTCTTGCAGAAATGACGCGGCTGATTCACGTTATAGTTATTGTAATAACAAAATTTGGTATCCATGCTCTGGCATCTTGGGCACGGCAGAAGCTTGTCTGGTTTCTTCAACACCGTCTTCTGCCCCCCGCTTTTTCCCTCGTTCATACTCTCGTCCTTCCCATCCTCGCTGCTGCTACCAGTCTCCTGCTGAACTTCCTCCTCGCCTTCCAGGCTCTGTTCCTGCAAAAATAACACATACAGATATTAGACAAATCGATCGCGATAACTACAAGATCTGACTTTACTTGCACCTCGAGGTCTAGAGTTCGAACCTTGTGAGATCCAGGCTGCTGCCCAGAAACAGGTTCCTCCTGCTTTATTTCCTCCGCTGCGCGCACCGGGATAGTCTTCCCGAAGAGCTTGAACCCGGGATCGAATCCCTTCTCGTCCGCATGACCATGAATTCTGTCGTTGCCACTCAAACAAACCACCACGCAATCCTTCGACATCGTAAATGGGAAAATCAAATCGCCCCTCTCGAAAAAACCCAATCCCCAAACTGCAAATCTCCTCGCAACTCACCCCGTTCTACACGGAATTCCGAAACTCAATCTCCCCACTTCCATCAATAAATCTAACTTTCTTTTCAAAAGCCCGGAAATCCTGAATCCTCTCATGGCGGCCCAATTCCACGAAACCATCAGGCGCCGGCCATACTTATCTATTAACCCTGCCCGGAGCGGCTTTAGCACCCCAAGTGACCGCCTTTTCGGAACCGGGGGCTGTGCTGACGTGGAAAGCAACCTTCACCAAAACCACAAACTACATGTGGCCCAGAAATTACTATCCCGTGGACCGCTCGATTTCGCGTCGTCTAACGTGAACCCAATTCATCTGCTGACACATCACAGCTGTGTACTTACGGTCTGCCTGTGCCTTATCGGCCGTTAAGTGACGCGAAAAGCCCAAAAGTTGGCGTATAGTACACGTCATCCACTAAACAAGATTAGTAAACAATAAAACCCATTCCGATATTATCGGTTCGGAAAGCTGTGGGGCCCGCCGGTCCGGAAACTTCCCTTGCCGCGTCGCGGGCCGCGGCCGACGACGGCTCCAGCAAAATTATCCGGACAGTGCTGTATACTCAATCCGACGGAGGTCGTACTTTCCCACAATCCCGGAATCCCCATACCGTCGGATACAAGCGGAGCCCGTGTGTTTCAACCAGCACGCCATTTTCCTTGTATAGGGATATTCTTTAGGCATGGAATTTGAAATTTTATGAATTTATCAAGATTTTTGTTTAAAACGGTGAACCTGAATAGTGGTGTGAAAACCAATAAATTTCACATTAAGTTTGTTTTGAAATTGCAACTCTAATTTAATTTTTCGTTTCCTCAATGTCTAGATAAAAAAGTGAATTTTAAAACATTAACAACTTTCTCACATGATTGATATTATATGATTCATTTCACTAGTTTCAATCCCATTTCTCACCTTTGTAAGTATCCCTGATGCAATGAGTGTTAAGTGGACTATTCAAAATTCATGATAAATTAATTAGTTACAACTACCTTTCATGAAAAATAGTCATACATTAATGGCTTACTTAAAGTAGTTGAATCCCAAAAAAATAATATTTAATATAAAGCACTGCGAAAACCCCTTAATACTTAATTTTCATTATATTTAATTTTTTTTGTATTAAGAGCTTGGTATATAGATTGTATTAAATTTAAAATCAATTTAGATTATATATATATATATATATATATATATATATATATATATATATATATATATTTCAGAAAGAAAAAGCTTTATAGTGTTGTATTAAGTTTGTAATAACAGTTTAGATTGTACAAATAATGCATATAAGAGAAGCATCGGACAAAAAGATCAGAGGAGAGGTTCATCTGTGCAGATAGCCAAATAAACTCAAGGATGCACACATGCAAGGGCCTTCAGCACCAGCAATACATATACCAACAGATACGAAAAAGGCAAAAATCAATATGGAGGAGCCAGAGATGGGTCATAAAGACAAAAGTAAAGAGAATTAAAAACCCGGAATGCAGAAGTCCTAGATGGAAAAGGGCTCCCCGCCAGCAAAAACCTGCAAAGACCATGATCTTGTTCCAAGTTGAAGGCCCTCCTTAGACCAGCGATCCGCAACCTGGTTCCTATTCCTGTAGACGTGTTGTATGGAGCTCCCTCCCATTTGACCCCAAAAGAACATAATTCTATCCAACCAGTAAGTGAGGTGAGGGCATTTGATGAGGCAATTGCCATTGACATGATCGACCATGGTTTTTGAGTCCCCAAAGATTGAAATGGGATTGATGTCAAGAAACATACAGAAAGCGAGAAGCCCAGCGAGAGCCTTTGCCTCCGCCAAGCTCTTTGTACCCATACCTGCATTCCAGGATAGATTGTAGTGTAGGAACTCATCCATAAAAATGACCACACCACAGCGGCATGAATTATGGTGGGAAGCACCGTCAAAGAAGGCTCTCGATGTCATGAGCAAGGGATCAGACAACCCTCTCGTGATGACATTTCTCAGATGTGGAGGCTTCTTGGGGACGGAGTCGTATATAAGAACAATTTGATGCAATATATCCGAGAGGGGATCTTTTGCTTCGTTGAAAATTTTATTATTCCTCCACCTCCAGGGACACCATAAAGCAATAATGATGATCGATCTCCAAGAATCTCTTTGTCGACTCCACCAATCAAAAGCAGCGTGGGTAGAGACGTGTTGCAGAAGAGGGAAACCATATAGGAAAGCCAGATCCCGCCATATCTGCTGTGTAGAGGAGCATTGGAAGAACATGTGAAAATTTGACTCCTCTTCTAGTTCACACATTTGGCATCTGCTCGGCCCATGCCACTGTCTTTTTCTCCCAGGGCAAATTCTTATTGTAAAACACCAACCAAGAGAAGCATAAGAATTTAGGAGAGCAACCTGATTTCCAAAACGCTAGTGGGAATGAGGGATAAGAGGGCAAAGGCATTGAGCCAATCATATTAGCATATATATTCTTTACACAAACCTGAGAATTTGCATTTGACAGGTTCCAGATCAAGAAATCCTGAGGCATAGATCTGATAAAGCCGCAACTCCTCAGAACGTTCCTGATCGATTCCCATTGGCTCGACAGTGATTTCGGCAAAACCAGTTCAGTGGCCGATTTCCATGTAGGGAGGGGGCCTTGCCAACCCGAAATCAATTTATCGCATGTGAAAAAACCTTTGCCATGGAGGGAAAAAAGGAGCCTGTCGGGGAAAGATATAGACTTGCGCCCACACATGATGATATCAATTCCAATGAGAATTCTATTGCCGGACTGTAGGCACCATTTCAGGTTCCTTATAAAATACTTTGCAATTTTGCAAAGACTGGTCCATATGGCAGAGCCGCACTTAACCCCAATCCTTCCTAAACGAAACCAGTATTCAGCTCCCTTTCCTCTCATATATTTCATTTTAATGGTGTGGCTCCAAGGACCCGCCTCGAAGATCCCCCTCCACAAGGATTTGCATAGGAGAGCCTTCCCAAAAGTTCTCAAGTCCAATAAGCCCCAGCCGCCAGAAGTCTTTAGCCTGGAAATCTTCTCCATGGAGGAGAGATGATATTTTCCTCGAGCTGAATTGCCCCCCCATATGAAATTTGCAGTGATCCTGTTCATTTTCTGTATGATACTCGCCGAGAGGAAGAAAATGTGGGCCCAATAAATAGCTAGTTGCAAAAGGACTGCTCTCGTTAGGACTATTCTTCCAGCCAGGGATAGACATTTGTATTCCCAAGCAGATAGCTTTTTATAATATCTATCAATGAGCCACTTCCAGTCATCTTTGGAATATCCTTTTGCCTTTAGGTGGAAACCCAAATATTTTACTCCGTTCCTGATAGACCTTGCACCGACTCCAAACAACTCAGAAATCCAATCTACCAATTCCATGTTAGTGTCGTTGTGGTATAGGATTGATTTGGAATTGTTAATATGTAAACCAGTGGCCCTCTGAAACCTGTGTAGAATGTCGAAAAGACATCTCCACGTAATCTTGCACAGCATTGCAAAAATTAACACATCATCAATAAATAAGTTGTGAGAGACGAAATTGTTCCTGCATATCTTCACAGGCCTACATGTGTTCTCTGAAACGACATTTTTGATGTGTATGCTCAAAGAGTTCATTGCAAGGATGAAAAGCAACGGTGATAAGGGGCATCCCTATCGAAGACCCCTTTCAACAGAGAAGAAAGGGGATGGGATCCCATTAATAATAACTGCATAATTCACGTTCTCAATGAAATCCATAATCCAATTAATGACATTTGGATTCAAAACGATTTTTTCTAATAGATACCTGATAAAGCCCATATCTAAACAGTCGAAAGCTCTCTGCAAATCTATTTTTAAAATGGCAGCCTCAGATCGGTTTGAGAGCATGGAGAACAGGCTCTCCCGAGTGATGGCCACAGCGTCCAATATATTCCTGCCCTTCAAAAAAGCATGCTAGTCTCTTGTTATTGATCCGGCAAAAGTTTCTTTGATCCTTTCTACTATAATTTTTGTGATTATTTTGAAAGAAATATTGCATAAAGAGATCGGCCTGAAATCCTTGAAGGTGACCGCTTCCAGGTTCTTTGGGATGAGGGCAATTAGCATGGATGAAGTAATGTGGTGGATACTTCTAGAGATTCTAGTTGCCTCAACCATCCACAGGAGATTTGATTTGATGATGTCAAAAAAGTGGATAAAAAATTATATTGTCCAGCCATCCGAGCTAGGGCATTTATCCTTCTTAAAGGCCTTCATGACACCTAAAAGTTCCTCTTCTGAGATGGGCCGGAATAGCTCTTTATTTTTTTTGTCACTGAACATTTGGGGGACCGGTTCAATACCCCATAGGATATCCTGAAAGTTGCAATCCGCCCTTCTTTTGTATTGATCTTTAAAATGCCTCACTACCTCCTTTGAAATTTCTTGGTGAGAGAAGAGAAATCCTCCCTGACCATCACTGATTTTCCATATGGTATTCTTCTCTCGCCTAGCATTGGCATACCTATGAAAAAACTTGGTGTTCCTATCGCCTTCTTTTAGCCATAAAGCCCTACTCTTGAGCCTCCATAAGGCTTCCTCAACCTTTAGAATATTCTGCTTTTTCCTTTCTAGTTCATGAATATGACATTTTAAACTAAAAGGGAGAGAGTTGGCTTTCAATAACTTGGAGATATCATTTAATTCCTTTTGAATATCATGAAGAGCTATTCTATCCGATTGTCTTTTTTTGTATTGCCATGCCTTTACCATTTTTTTCAAAGAGGACATCTTATCTCTAAAGGTCGCCAGGCAGTTGGCGGATAGCTCCTTCCAGGATTTTGTTATTTCTAGCTCAAAAGCAGGGTCCTCAAGGCAAGATCTGTTGAACCCGAAAGGGTAACCACTCCTGAAACACATTTCCTTCCAACAGAGGGAAATAGGCCTGTGGTCGGATATGAACACATTTTCAATGGTCGAGTAAGGCATTCCCATTTTATCAATGATGCTGACATGGACAATGAAACGGTCTATCCTTTTTGCTCTATAGGCTTCATCTATCCTTCCATTACTCCACGTAGGCATCATATTGGTTGGAACCACATCTACAAGATTCCTGTGAAGAAATTCAAACTTGATTCTGTCGAAAAGCATTTCTGACTTTTTACACTTCCCCCATCGTTCTTCTGGAATTAATGTAATATTAAGATCACCTGCAATCATTAATGAGTCAATGTCAAAGATTTCTGAATCAAAAAATTTTTCCCAAAAGTGAGACCTGTTTTTATAAGGGGCATAGATATTAAGGATATTGATGGGGTTATAATATCCTCTAATAGTCGCTGAGATGAGAATTCCTGCAAAGCATTTATAGGCTTTAGCATTAATCCAAGAAGGGTCCCACATAACCGCAAGACCCCCCGAGAGACCATTTGCTTCTGAGGTTGCTATGTGCCACAAAGGAAACATTTTCCTAAAATATGAGATGGCCGCTTGTTTGTTGTGCATGGTTTCTTGTATAAGAATGATTTTTGGCATGGCAGAGGAAAAAAGGTCTTTAAGCGCCAAAAATTTGAGATCTGCTCCTAGACCTCGAATGTTCATTGAAATGATGAGTGTCATTGAGGGGGGGGGGCCAGTCGCGCATGCTCTAAGAGGTTATTTGTCAGTCATGTCAATAATGGGAACATCCACTAGAGACAGGTTCCTTATACCACCATCCGCTTCATTAGTCCTTCCCCTATAATGTCTACTCCCACCTTTGATATTCTTCATTAAAGTTATATTTTTAGCAGAGTTGGGGCTAATGGGGGGGGGGGGAGGGAAACCAAGGCTTATGAATGGTTAGGGGCTCTAATTCGAGGGATTTCTTGCTCAAAAGGAAATCTAAGTTGTTGTCGTATAAGTTAGGAGGGGATGAAGATGGGGAGTTTAAAGGAGTGGTAGAAACCACCGATTCTTTACCTTTGGTGGAGGGATGAGGAGCTTTATCAGGGGTTGGCGATGAGGATGAAATAAGGATGGTTTGAGAACCCAATTTGAAGTTCATGGGTTTGGGAATCAGAGGGGGAGAAGGAATAGGATTTCCCTTGATAGGCTCCAGGATATGATGACAAAAATGAAATTGAAACTCTTTTTCAGCACTATAATCAGACATAAGCATTGAGTCCAGCTTGGAGGATCTCGGCTTGGAACCACGGCATAAAGAACGGTCCTAAGAGAAATACTGAGGAGATAGATTAGAACCATTTTCCGGAATCTTGGAAACCTGAGCATCCTCCAAGTCTGTCGGAGACCAGCTTACCGAGGGAGATTGCTTCTCTTTTTCGGAGGACAAAGGGGAGGCAGCCCTGAATTTATCGGGAAACATCCTTCTTTTTATAAACGGTCGCCAAGGGAAATTTTTTATTAGGTGTCCCATCTTATGACAGGCGGCACACCTAAAAGGAATACCCCATAAGTCGAGCCTTTGGTTTATTTTTGAGTCCCTCCAGGCAATCTCAATATGATCTGGGAATCCTCCCCTGTAAGCCTTTTCAATGAGAATCCATGCAATGCACTTGTCCTTCTGCCCCAGACACCATGGGTCTACATAGACAAATCTTCCAATTGAATTACCAATCTCGGTTAAGGTCTTCTTGGACCAGAATTCCATAGGAAGGTTCGATAGTTTTACTCAGATCAAATTATTTGAGGGGGTGTTTTTCAATGGATCGTATCCTATATACCATCTGTGGAGAACGAGGAAGCTTTTTCCATATACCCAAGGGACATTATGGATGGCTTCTGCATCACCTGCTTTTAAAAAATGGAAACAATACCATTCTTTCATGAGCTTTGATATTATAGGGAAGTATCCGATCAACGGCTTCCATTGGGATGCGAGCCATTTTCTCATATCGGCATCGTCCATTTCAGAGAAATGCCATCTACCCACCAAGGCAAGGTTCTGGAGGCTTTCTATGCGCTCTGACAGGTGGATATTGTCCAGTTTTAGAGCAGCTGACGGAGGGGTTGTTCTTACAGGAACCCGAGCCTTGTTATATCATTTAGCCCCCTCATACGAGACTTTTTGAGGCCGGACACTTTCACCAACATGCCTTGTTGATTTGGTAACCACGTCATCCAATGTAGCTTGCCAGTCACCCGCTTTCGTGGCCCCACTCCAGCCCTGCTCAGCTTGAATGGTGGCGCGAATCAAAGCCTCCATGGCCGATACGTCAAAACCACCCTCCATGCGCGATCAGCTCGGTCTCCAAGCTGTGATTAAGGGAAATTGTCCTAAAAAGATTTTCAGGTCAGGATATATTCCCAGAGTTAATGAGCAACAAGCCGGTCAGTGGCCGAAAAAACGTAGGAGAGATAAAGACACCTGGAGGGGAAAAGACTCTTCTAACAGAAACACCGACAATCTGGAGTCGCAAAGAGGAATGATTAATGGCCTCAGATATAGAAATCCTCTTTCCCAAGGATAAACACGAGGGAGGAGGATATCCAAATCGGGAAAAGTACCAGTAATAAAGGAAGATGTATCTAGACTTTGTACATATGACCTAGATATAATAAAGCTGGAGATATGAATAGACACTTATGTCAGAGGACTCATTGATCAAGGGAGGCGCGGGAATAGAAAAAGGCAGTTGTCCAAAGAGAATTTACTAAGAAGAAACTGAAAACCGGGGATAAACAAAACTAGATCCTGGGAAGTGGTTTTCCGATCCTGTGCAGGGGAGGAAAAGGAAAAACCAGCTCCAGGTCAAGAAATTATGGCCATAGACAGATCCTGTCCAGCATTCCAAGATAACAATTCCTAACCATCTTTCCAAAACATAAAATCAATGCAGCCGACTGAGTTGTGAGAGTTAAGAAGATGAGGCATCATGACAGTCAAAGCAACAACAATATATTTGAAAAATACACCACCAGGCTCCAATCTTTATCCTAAAGTCCGAACATGGTTTATAAATAAATACAGATAGCTTCAGCTTGTGGAGTAACCAAAACATGCTATAAAAAACCAGACTTAGGCCAAGGAGTGTATTGAAGAAAGAAATTCTCACTCAAATCTCAGAAAAAAAGAGTGTCTTAGCCAACGTGCATACAAAGGAGAAGAAACAGTCCATGTATCACTATCTAAGACAAAACTCTCACTCCTTTCTCAGAAAAAATCTTTACCAGCATGTAAACTACGGATTTGAACACATGACCATAATTCGCTTACAAAGACTAAAAAAAACACTAAAATGTTCTAGTGAAAGGAACAAAGTTACTGACCTCTCTCAGAGCGGAAGCCGGGAGAAGAGCATGAGTGAAACCTCCAGCAAGACCAGACCAGAACCGAGGAGTCGGGGAAGAGTGAGAAAACAAGCTAGGTGAAAAAGCTAGCAGAAGGAAAATCCCTGCGCCCTTAGAGGAAGAGAGCTAAACTTTTACACCACTTGCAGGGATGAATACTTGTAGCTGTTGAGGAGTGAGATGTGACATTCCATCGAAATGCATGGAGAGGGAGGCTCAATCCAGGTAGGTGGCGAGCACAAAGAGCTCGGGACATGCACGAGCTATCAGCAGAGATCTGTAGAATGAGAACGTGGATGAGGTCGAGAGCTATCCATGCATTGGCTCCCCGTGGATCTGCTTTACTCTGACTGGGGCGAGTGTATGTTTGCTGAGATGCATGAGTTCTGGAAGTGTTATGTAATTAATTATTGTTTTTTTTATTAAAAAGTATCTTATATTAATTATAATAATGAAGATTTTTGGAAAACTGTGCTTTTATTGAGATGTTTGACGTTTTCAAGTGAAAACTTTATTCATTTTTAGGGATAGAAGTTTAAATTAATGATGTGAAGAATGCAGGATTAAAGTTTAAATTTTAAGTATTTGAGATTTTGAAGATAGAATAATAATAAATAAATAAAATATATATTAATATAAAGATTATAAAATGAAATTAAATTAATAAAAGTTAATAAATTTATTTAAATTTAGTCAAATTGATATGAATTTTATAAATTAGGATAAATATTTTATATCAAATTAGTATTAACTTATTTATTAATTTTTTATTTAGAATCCAAAATAAAATTAATTTTATTAATTGAGTTGTTTTTAAGTGAGACTTCTTGAAAAGTTTTACGGTTTATTTTTCAATCTAATTTGTCTAGAATCCGGCAAGGATTTATTGAAATCACAAGTTTGATGGATGAACTCTGCATAATCGAAGTGCCCATGTAACACCCTCCTCCCATATTTACCCAAGTTAACCGGTCTGCTAGGGTAAACATGTAACGAGAGGCTATTATGATTTGATTCAACTCCCCATGTACAAATAAGGAAGTGGAAATGACAAAACAGAGCCATTATGGCCTTCCACACATGCTACAGAGCCTTCAAGGGCCAACCAACCTTTCTAGGTGACCAACCCCTGAGGCAACTTGAAATTTCACTGATCTAAACCCTCAAACGCTCCATGACAAGCCACGCATGCGACTGAGGCCTTCTAGTTTCTCCCACAGCAAGGCATGCCAACGACTATGGACTTTTTTAGCTAGTTTTGAGCTAGCGACCCCAGATTATGTGCCACGTTTTCAGGGCCAGGGATTAGGCCACTGCCCAGAACTTCATGAAAGTTTCAAAAATGATAAATAAGAATGGAATAAGGCTACTAATGCAATCACTAATACAGGTACTTGATCTAACCCCTACTAGCCATGACAGGCATTTCGTCAAACATGTCACAAATATGAAATTTACAAGTCATAACAATATCTGAGATTCATAAGGAAGTATTGATGTCTTATCACAATAGTTGCATTATCATCTATCATGTAATATATTCATTGTTCATTCATTTGTTAATCAAAACATGATGAAAGCCATACATCAAGATTGTCATAAAACATCCTCTTAACCAACATATATTCAATATAAATAATAAAGATATAACAGTGATAAAAAACAGATATGAAAAAGTATATTTACCCATCGAATACAAGAAGAAATAATCTTTTATTAACATATGCAAGATGAAACTAGGTCTGAGACTTCCACATACCACCCGACCATAGATTGGGCTAAACCAAATCTTTCTTTCAGTCAATCACCCTCGCGTCATATTCCAACCATGAATGTGGGATCTCATGAAACAAATCCAACAAAACCAAACCAGGGTTTCCAAAAGCCAAGCCACCTCAACCCTCAACCAGTGATTCCAGCTCAAGGTCAAACATCACTAACCATCACCAGATTGGTCTCTACACAAGTTGTCGAGGGCTGTAGGGCATTTGTTCCAACCAGGGCTTCCAGGACTAGTAACTCAACCCACATTTGTTGTCGGGCTTCCAGAGTGTTTGTCAAACCAGGGCTTCCAGGACTAATAACTCAACCCACAAAGGGTTTCTAGAGCGTTTGTCCAACCAAGGCTTTCGGGACTAGTAACTCAACCCAAGTTGTCACAAGGCTTTCAAAGAATTTATCCAACCAAGGCTTCCAGGAACTAGTAACTCAACCCACATCCATAAGGAACATGAGAACCAACCAAAAAACAAAAGGAAAGACACCCACAACACCATGGCTATCTAGGAAATGGCAAGGCTACGAAAATCCACCGTCAATCTAAGCATTCCTCCAAGCCAATGACAAGTCATAACCAAGAAACCACATGCATATGTCATGCATGCCAAAACTAGTAAGGAAATCATACATGAAACTCAGTACTTGCAAGAAAAACCTATTGTAGTTGAAAATCTCGATGTCCTCTTATGCTTTCCTTCTCTTCCTTTGCATTCTTGCTTAAAATCTCAAGTATGCCACACTCCTCCAAGAGTGCTCCAAGAAACTCTAAGTATCCAAGAGTATGAGAGAAATACTAGAATAGAGAGATCCAAGCTAAAACTGACAATAACCTAACACTAACAAAAGCCATGAACTGATCCTCATAAACCTTTTTATCATTTAGGCCCCTATTTTCTTCATTTTCCATTATTTTTCCTTCATTTTCCTCCTCACATGCAACCTCTGACCGTTCACCTTCCTTTCCTCCTAATTTCCTTTATTTACATAAATAAATGACAATTAATGCTTCTTTGCCTTTGCCAATTTCCTTAGCCATAATAAACCATAATGAACACCCAGTAGGATGTTTTTCCCACCATTCAACTTGGAATATGTGTCCCATGACCTTGGTCTTATATTTTTTACATGAATTTTTAACTGTGGGTTGTTACAGAACCCTCCCTGTCACGCCCCTACCCTGCCGGTAGTCTTTCAACCGCATGAAGGTGGGTGCGGCACCACCACCCGTATTCTTTTTAACAATACTTACAAGTGTGGACTACGCCTAACATTCCATACTTAGTTTATTTTTCACTTTTTGAGTATTAACTTTCATAACACAGTGGAAACATTTAATTATTCTTCTTTCATCATTATTACCTTTTACACATATGCACAATGGATAATTAACGTGAGGGGCAACTCCCTAAATATGGGTATGCCCACAATGATAATAACAATCTTTATAAAACAGAATTACATTCTTTGTGAGAGAACCCCAATTTCTCTTGAGCAATTTCTGTCAAAATGTACAACTCGGCCTACACCATGCAGCGTTCCCCGAACCACCGTTCAAAGCGCCCACCAGTTCTACCACCCATCACATGTTCATCAAAGCTTGTTTAGGAACTCATTGAACAACTCGTTCAGTAATCCGTTCAGCACTTCATTTAGGAATCCTTTCAGAACTTCATTCAGGAATCTGTTTAGAACTTCGTTCAACAACTCGTTCAGAACCTGTCGTTCAGGGACTCGTTCAGAGCCTATCATTCAGGAACGCGTTCAGAAACTGTCATTCAGGAACCGTTTTAGAACTCGTCATTCAGGAACCCATTTAGAACTTATTCAGAAAACTCGTTTAGGAACCCATTTAGAACCTGTCGTTCAAAAACTCATTCAAAAAACTCGTTCATAACCCATCATCCAAAACCTTGTATTGTCGGTCATTCACCCAACCGTTTAGCTTCCCGTTCGGAAACCTATTCAGTGCATCATTCAAGAACTCATTTAGCTCATTTAAGAACTCGTTTAGCGCACCATTTTTGCAACTTCGGCTCTTTGGTTCGGTGCTAGGGTCAAGAGCCGATTGCACCTTCTCCACATCCACCATTTGGATCGCCCTTAGCTTGAGCTCACACTTATGAACTTTTAAACTTGTGATTTCTTCCTCCATGGTGTCCGCCCATATATATGCTTCTCCATGGTTAAGTCATGGGTCGGCTTGCCCAGGTTGACTTGCCCATTCAGCCAAACGCACTTCCAACTCACGTTGGCTCGCCCATGTCGCCACCCTGTCGGGTCCACATGTGTGATATAAGTTCTCACACTTAGCCAAATTTTAGTTTTTCAACCTCCGTTGGTTCATTGCACTCATGCTCCAAGTGCCTTTAACTGACTGCCCCAACTCGTCACGCTTCTCCAACTCGTCCCATTGTCGTAACCTTTCGTTGCAACCGACTCCCCCACTCACCGACCCGTCGCACCGTCAAGTCATCGCACGCTCGACTTGTCGCACATAACCGGGAGTGCACCCACCCAACTCATCGCACGCTAACTGCTGACTCATGGGATTGACACTCCTCCTTGGGGGAACACTGTCCTCAGTTTCAATGACACCTATAACCAAAAACCACTGAAAACAAAACATACTGCCTATGGAGTTTTATAACACATCTCATTGCAGTATTTATAATGACATTACTGAAGATATGACAATCATATTGTTTACTGGAGCTTTATAACACAACTCAGTGCGGTATTTACAATAATAACCACATATACGCTCATACACATTTGCTTCGACCAAAAAATAATCATACTGCCTATGGAGATTTATAAAACATCTCGATACAATAATATACACATATGCACATTTTCCCTAACCAACAAATAAAATGATATGATGCATGTATTAGCAACAAGGGAATCCATAGGCTCACACCTCCACCCTCAAAGTAATACCAGGATTCACTTCATTCCAAGGAAGTCTAGAATCCACTATTAAAGTCAAAGTTTCACCCAATGTCAAACATTACAATCTTGCGCCACTTGTCCTCTCAGTGAATAGTTACCGACTCATTATTCTAGGGCACACTCCCAATGTGTATTTGATTCCATCTGACAATATTAATAACCAAAAAAAAATCATCCCCAACCTTCCCTTCTCTACTACACAGTCCCTCGAGCAATCTAGTCACCCCCTCTCGTGCAGTCACACACCTTCCAAGTTCCGCGGGCATCCCCTTCTCTGCTACACAGTCCCTCAGGTGACCTCTCCCTTGGCAAGGTTTCCTCTCATAGGAAATCCAAAAACCAAGGCATATCCCTACCTCAAAATCATCATACTAGTCATAGCATGTTCATGGCAATCAATGGAAACTATTGGGTACCATTGTCCCATAATGGCCCTCCTCCTGAAGTGTTTTACCAACATATTGTTACACGTTCCAATTCCTTTTACTGACACTTCTAATTCTTGCAGTTGATTTCAACCACCCTATCGGGAATTTTCCATGCTTTCCTGTACCAAGCACATAATTTCCATTATATTCAAAACGAATTGAAATAAATCCAAATCATACCTCATTGGTGGTCCATCAATAAGGTACACTTGCACTTATGTTCACTTCCTGTCAAAACAAGCCAAACTAGCTCTTGACCAAATCATCATGTATAAACATATCACATCCAGTTAGCTCAAAACACAACCATCATGAATCACATGCAATCATCATAAATCAAAACCATAATTCACATGAAACCATCATAAATCAGAATCACATATCACATGCATAATAAAATTGAAATAAAATATTGATACTTATCCTTTAATTGGTCCTTTGCTTCTACCTTTGTCCTTTGTCCTTTTGTGTACACACCAGATTCGTTGCCACACCTGGCAAGCATCCAATTCATTTTCTTTTCTTCAATCATGTACACATACACAATGTACATCACAACACATACATCCACACACAGTGTACGACACCACCCAATACATACACCTAAATTTGATGTATGTCATGACACATACACCTACACCCAATGTACCACATAACTCAATACACACTCCTACATTCGGTGAACAACACAATACACATATGTACACATACTACAACACAACGAATACATATGTCAGAATGCCATGACTACACAATGCACATACGTAGTACTGCATGTACACAACACAACATGTACACTAGTACCACATGTACACCAGTACCACATGTACAACATGTACACAGTACCTTCTATACACAAGATGACCTGCACAACGTGTACACAACATCACATGTACATGACACCATCTGCACAACGTGTACACATCACCAAATGTACATAGCACCACTTCTACAACGTGCACACAACACCACATACACGACATATACACAACACCACATGTACACAACACCACCTGCACACAACACCACATGTACTACATGTACACAACACCACTTGTATAATCATGCACACAACACCATATGTACATAGCACCACATGTACAACATGCACACAACACCATATGTACATAACATTGCATATACAACATGTACATAGCACCATATGTACACAACACCGCATATCCAACATCCACACAACACCATATGCACACAACACCACATATCGAAGATGCGCACAATATGATATGTACACAACACTACATATCCAACATGTACATAACACCATCTATACATGGCATTACCTATGCAATATACACAAAACACCATATATACAATAGGCACAAAACATCATATGTACATAGTACTACATATGCTACATGTACACAACACCAATATTGTACATCCTAAGACCACATTGTCCTTGCCAGACAACCTTGCCTCTAGTGTCTTTCCACCATCCATGCTTGCCCCAACATGTCGTAGATCACATTTCTTTCATCCCGCTAATGTATCCCTCAACATTACTTGCCATAACATGGACATAATATAATCACATAATATCAATCCATATCCACATGATACTGACCTCATAGATTTGTCAGGGCTACTCTTCCCACTTGATTCCTCATAAGACTAGGAACCTCTTCATGCCATTCACCTACATAAGCAATCATTCCTCCACAAAAATGATCCCTAATGATCCTGTTAGACAATGACATACATACATACATATAAAAATTAGCATAAAACAATCATGATCTTTGACGACCTTATCAGACAACGACATACATACATACATGTATACATATCGAGACATCAACATAATCATGATCACAACATAATTGCCAATACCATAAGGTCAAAGTTAAGATAACTCCATTTTATTTGTGCACAACATGCACAACATTGAGAACAATTTTTCCCAACCTAGCTAAGGCATCTGACTCCTCAAATCCATTTACTTTACCTTTCCCAGCTACCTTTCTCATGAATGGCCTGCCACCATCCATTTAACCAATGGACACAACTAATCCAACTGACTATCATACTCTTGCCTTCATCTGCCCTTATATATGCATTGACTTCATCTGGGTCTTACCTTACTTGTTGAGCTTCATCCAACTCTTTCCAAGCTCCATTAACTTTCTCTTTCCCAACCAATTCCCAATACCCTAAAAACATCAAAGATAAGAACAAGAAATAAACAAAAGAAAACCATGAAAACCAATAACAATACAACACTACAAACAAAGTGGCATGGCCATGCACTAGACATAAACGAAACTACAAATCAGGCACAAACAAATCACAAAAGACCGAAATCACAAAACTCCCAACAAACACCATGATTCAACCCCATGGTTCCCAATGCTTCCAAGGTAAATCTCAACCCAAGCCTTCTTCAAGATTTCATGGAAGTCTCCTTTGCAATGCAACGCCTACATCACATTACCATAAACACATAACTGTCAATGCATAAATAAATATAAAATATACCCATTACCTTACCTTGTTGTGCCAAGCACATTTTCTTGTAACTAGACACATCCACACCATTTCTCAAGGGACTCCAATTCCTTGACAAATCCAGCTATAATTGGAAACCAATTTTTATACTTGTCAAATACATGTTCATAAATATAACACATATTCACATAATGTCAGACAAAATCAAGGTTTATAAGACTTCCTTTATTCAAAGTATTCGACTATGGAATTGTGGTTTCCAAACATAGCCAAATGAACTATCACCCAATTCCTTTCCTTTACCCTTACCTTATTGCAAGTGAGTCTTACTATGTATTATTGCATCACCCAACTGTTAGTTATATAAACACATCAACTATTACCTTGTCACACCAATACTAAGAATTTTGCCCTGCAATTACTCATACATGTTAGTCACATGTTCCAAAGATCAAGACATCATGTATATTAATTTGAAATCAACCTTTATCAAGATGAATAGTCATGTCATAATCTGCAATTAACTTAAAGTTATTAATCATAATACTACAACTAGTACCCACTTACACTCAAGTACATATTTGTTGTCTCACCACATAATTTGTTAGTACAACCATCTTAAAACAAGATCATTGCCTCATGAAATCTTATAGAGACATACTCATATCATGCAATTAATCAAACATTCAGGCAACAGATAGATGACTTAATAGACACCAAACACTCAAAACCAAATAAACGACATAATCAAACATTCAAACACCAAATAGACGACATAAGCAAACTCATACCTTAATGTATCTCGGGGGAGGTTATCTTGTCCGCACAATCAATCTATATTAGCATGATATGAATTCACAACACATCAACTCAAACATAAATAAGGTCATGATATCCATGATAGTAACTAGCTAACATGTTAACATCATAAGCTCATAAGCAATTATCATTCATGCATAATAATCACATATGCATAACCAATCTAATTTAGTATGACATAATATCACAAATATGTCGGCTCGTACCTGAATATCGTAACTATAACCATCCGCACAAGCCAATCTAGATTGGCATGATACATATAACATCATACTCATCATGCATATGACCATAATACATACAACAACTAGTTACTATCAATCATGACTATCCAACACATATGCATATAACCGCACTGATTAACTAACATCTATCATATATGTAACCACAAAAACCATAGACTAACAAACATGTACATGAACCTAATGCTTATAAAAACTATTAACCAACATACCTGCATGCCAAACATACAAACCTATATGATGATTTGCTCTTACCCTGAGGTCCAATGCTGCAACCTCGCTTTGATGATCTACATCTCTTACTGCATCTTAGCCAACACATCAACATCATAGCATACCAATAGCATCATGATGACACAAGACCACAAAAATGACCATCACAATGCATCTCTTACTTACTATACATGCATAACCATGACCACGACAATGCATGCATAAGAACATATAAACATTGACATGCATAATAAATGCATATACAATTGACATGCATTCATGACAAACACATCCCAACAACATCATCAACTCCTACATGGAAACACAACTGTAATAATGACCACCTCCATGCATACATAACAAGCACATATACAACCTACATGCATGCATGACAATTCACATTCTACCCATTCAGTCCAAGTGTTGAACCATGCTCTAATACCACTCTATAACACCCTCCTCCCATATTTACCCAATTTAACTAGTCCATTGGGGTAAACATGTGATGAGAGGCTAAAATGATGTGATTCAACTCCCCATGTATAGTTAAGGAAGTGGAACTAACAAAAAAAAACCATTCTGACCTTCCACACACTTTACAAAAACTTCAGGAGCCAACCAACCTTTCTAGGTGACCAACCCCTGAGACAACTTGACATTTCATTGATCTAGACCCTCAGCCACTCCCATGACAAGTCATGCATGCAACTGAGGCTTTCCATTCACTCCCACAATAAGGCTTGTCATCAACTGTGGACTTTTTCAGCTAGTTCTAAGCCAACGACCCCAGATTCTATGCTGGTTTTTCAGGGCCAAGGCGCAGGCCACTGCCTAGAACTTCATGAAACTTTCAGAAATGATAAATAACAATGGAATAATGAAACTAATGCAATCTTATGTACACGTACTTGATCTCATCCCCACTAGCCATGAGAGACATTTCGTCAAACATGTCACAAATATGAAATCTATAGGTCATAACAACATATCTGAGCATAGGGGTCTCATACTTATCTAAGATTCGTTAGAAGTATTGACGCCTTATCACAATAGCTACATTATCATGTATTAGGTCATATATTCATTGTTCTTTCATTTTCTAATTGAAACATGATGAGGGCCATACATCAAGACTGTCATAAAACATCCTCTTAGCCAACATATATTCAACAGAAATAACAAAGATATAACAACCATAAAAACCACATATGAACAAATATATTTACCCATCAAATACAAGAGGAAAGAATCTCTTATTAACGTATGCAAGATGTAACCAAGTATGTGACTTCCACGTACCACCCGGCCATAGATTGGGCTAAACCAAATATTTCTTTCAACCAATCACCTTCGTGCCATATTCCGAGCATGAATGTGGAATCTCATGAAACAAATCCAACAAAACCAAACCAGAGCTTCTAGAGGCCAAACCACCTCAACCCTCAACCATTGATTCCACCTCACAGCCAAACATCACTAACCATCACCAAATCAGTCTTTACCCAAGTTGTCCAAGGCTCCAGAGCATTTGTTCCAACCAAGGTTTCAAGGACAAGTAACTCAACCCATAATTGTTGCTAAGCTTCCTAAGCGTTGTTCAACCAGGGCTTCTAGGACTAATAACTCAACTCACCAAGGGCTTCTAGAGCGTTTGTCCAACCAAGGCTTCGAGGACTAGTAACTCAACCCAAGTTGTTACAGGGCTTCCAGAGTGTTTGTCCAACCAAGGCTTCTAGGAACTAATAACTCAACCCACAACCATAATGAACATGAGAACCAACCAGGAAAGAAGTGGAAAGACAACCACAACACCATGGGTATCCAGGAAATGGCAAGGCTAGGAAAATCCACCATTAATTTAGGCATTCTTCCATGCCAATGACAGATCATAACCAAGAAACCACATGCATATGTCATGCATGCCAAAACTAGCAAGGAAATCATACATGCAACTTGGTACCTACAAGCAAAACCCATTGTAGCTATTGATCTTTATGTCCTCTTTCGTTTTCCTACTCTTCCTTTGCTTTCTTTCTCCAAATCCCAAGTATGCAACACTCCTCCAAGAGTGCTCCAAGAAACTCTAAGTGTCCAAGAGTATGCGAGAGAGTAGAATAGAGAACTCCAAGCTAAAACTAAAAAAAGATAACACTGACAAAAGGCATGAACTAATCCTCATAAGTTTTTTTAACATCGAGGCCTCTATTTTTTTCATTTTCCATTATTTTTCCTTCATTTTCATTCTCACATGCAACCCGTGACCTTTCATGTTCCTTTCCTTTATTTCCATAAATAAATACCAATTAATGTCTCTTTGCCATTGCCTTTGCCAATTTCCTTAGCCATAATAAACCAAAATGAACACCCAATAGGATGTTTTGCCTACCATTCAACTTGGAATAAGTGTCCCATGACCTTGGTCTTATATTTTTTTACATGAATTTTAACCAGGGATTGTTACAACCTAGAAGTTTTTCAAGGTATTGAATTCATATAACCAATTTAAACAACCCAAATCAAAATTTCACCAAAAAATTTTATGCTACAAATCCACAAAAAATCATACTTAAAAACAACTCCTTTATTAATTACATTACCATTACCATTACAATTACAATTTTAATTTTAATTTTATTACTTAAAAAAATGTTATATAATTAATCATTATTGGTTTTACCTAAAGGTCTAGATGTTAATTAGTAGGCAATCTAATATTTTGATGAATTCATGAAACAAAATTTTACTTTGATACAACGTATTATTTCAAAACCCAATTGAACATGTTCATCGTTTTAAAATGTTTTTAAATCCTCGTAACAATCAAAGTTTATTTTTTTTGGGTTAAAAAAAATAAATCTATTTATTTACATTTAATTAATACAATTATATAAATTAATTGACTCTTAAAAGTTTATAAATATCATTTATAATAAATACCAACACACATTTTATCATACTTATTATATTCTTAAAATCAAAAAAATAATTAAATTTTAATATTATTATTATTAATCATAAAAATACTTAATATAAGTTAATTTTATACATTTTGAAAAAATAAGTAACAAGATTTTTAATCGTGGGATTCGTTTTCACTTTATAATGGAAAACTTTAATTTGTAAATAGGTTTTGTTACAATACATGGGCTAATACCATAACTTATCAATACCATGTAGCCAAAAAACATAACTTAGTGCATATAGAACTTGTTCACATGACATTTTTTTTAATTAATGAATTTATTTAAAATGACAAAAATTACATAATTACTTTGCAAATAAATCTCAACCTTTGATTTGCATATATTACTAAAAATCTTCTAAAATATTTTGTGGAAATTAAATATTGACCATCCATTTAATAATTGTTAATAGTTAAATTAAAATTTTGGAAACATTATTCTAAAATAAACACATTTATCCAGATAATAACATAAACACATTTCCATTATATTTGTAATTATAATAAAATTTTGTTAAAACTAATCGTAATAAAATGGGTAGAATTCTATCACCATTCAAATTTCATGTATAATTGAAATATCATAGTATTATGATTAAAATTTCCATCAAGTAGAATTATGAACTCTTTTCATTGAGCCGAGAGCCTCGTTCTACAACCGAGCATGATGTGGGCTCATTCTATAGCCTAGTATGATGTGTAACGTTGTCCATTTGTCATCAGAGTTGAAATTTTGCTCATTTCCATAAAAAAAATAAAAATCTAAAAATTAAAAAATTAAATAACTATACAAAACATTAAATAATGTCCACTCATAAAAAAAATTGCATGTGAAGAAAATGGATCCCTCTTGGCTCATGTTAGATCAGTATTTAAGATGAGTCCATGCCGGTAATAAAAAAAAAAATAGAAAATAAAGTGAATTTATTCACTTATTAAATCATCTTTATTGTGGGCTTGGAATATGTCATAAAGCTGTGTTTGTTTGGCTAAGAGGGAAACAAGTTAACGGTCCAAGACCCAAAGGAATTTGGCAAGAGTGAAAGCATGCCCCCTTAAGAACCACCAGCTTGTCATTCGAGGTGGCATGGTTTTCCTGAATAGCGGTGATGAGTCAACTTGCATTAGCTACCTGGAGTATGTCATAAAGTTGTGTTTGTTTGGGTAAGAGGGAAACAAGTTAACGGTCCAAGACCCAAAGGAATTTGGCAAGAGTGAAAGCATGCCCCCTTAAGAACCACCAGCTTGTCATTCCAGGTGGCGTGGTTTTCTTGAATAGGAGTGATGAGTGAACCTACATTAGCTAATAACAACCAAAAATGATTGTAACAGGTCATGATTGTAGCAGGGCATTCCAAGTGGCGTGATTTTCTTAAATAACAATGATGAGTAAACTTGCATTCACAAATAATAACCATAAATAATTGTCCTCACTATTAATTTCACTACTAAATTCAGATAAATTTTCTAACCATAAAAATTAAATTATAATAAATTTAAGTTAAAATTTTAATAAAACATTTATAAATTTTTTAAACCTAAATAAAGTTTCATCATAATTCAAGCTTGGTACATGATGAAAAACGATATTCAAAATTTTGCTAACGATGAACCACACTAGTTGGTTCGAAACGCGTCGACAAAAGATTATTTATGTGATTTTACCGAAAATTTCTAAACAATGTTATGGATCACAGAAATCTAAATTCCTTAATAAATTTAAATTCTTCGGAATTTCAAAATCAATAAAAAACTTTATTTATATATATACACTAAAAAGATAATTTATACATAAAACTTTGACTTGGGACACCGAGCATAGGTAAACAATGTTATCGATCACATAAGTCTAAATTCCCTAATAAATTTAAATTCTTCGGAATTTCAAAATCAATAAAAACCTTTATTTATATATAGACCAAAAAGAAAATTTATACATAGAACTTTGACCTGGGACACCGAGCATGGAAAAAAAACCTTTGCTACATGATTCGACAATACCATTTTTTTAAAGGAGTAGCTTACACTTTATTTGGTGATATGGGAGTATCCACTAAAAGGAGGCACTTCGGCGTGCGTTCACGTGGGGGAGGAGACATTTGGTGAAGTGAAGCGAAAAGGCACACCGTCCATTTGTCATCCTCACCATTACACTAAATCTATATCTTAAAAAGCATGACACCTAGCAAGCGTGACTACTCAACAAACAAAATGACACGTCAGCTTCGAATATCGAAGGAAAAACGCAGACGTAATTAAGATTATCTTATGAGCACCAAGTTGATATATTCTCTAAATATTCTCGACAAAGGAATTTATAATTATAACGAACATGTAAGGCCTTGACACGGCATTACTGCATGTGACGTCCACGTCGTCATTTGAATATATAAGTTTTAGAAATGAATGAATGATTTTAATAATGTACGTTGAGTAGTTTATAGAATGTAGAGTATAATAATTTTAATTTATTTTTATATTTTTTTGTCGGTTTGTCTTTATAAATCTTGATTAGAAAATTAATAATGATTTTATATTTGTCCAAGGTATATTTTCAATTTTTAAATTATTTTCATATTAAATGTGAATATCTTTATATACTATATATTCCAAGAGAAAATATCATTCCCTCTCTATCCACCTTTATAAAAAAAATACCTAATAAAACCAAATAATTGTACTCTTATTTTCCAAAAAAAAAAATTCTAAATGATTTGGGTTGTTGCCCTATAAATTAATGGCTAAAGTTCTAAATGATTTGTGTTGTTGCCACATAAGTTAATGAGTAAAAGTAGGAGCATTAGAATAATTTGAAAAACATCATTAGTTGTAATTCACTTAGTGAAATGACTTTGATGTATGCCATTCCTCATGGTGGAATCTCAAAGTGGCAGTGCCATATTAGTTCCTTCGTTAACATTCGATTGCCTTACCTCCATATAGCATGAGCATGCATGTGTGTTTCTTCACCTGAATGCAAAGGGAGAAGACATTCCAATTCATATAATTATTACCAAGCACATTATGCTTCATTATTAATGCTCACATAAATACTAAATATAATGAAGATAGTTTTTATTGGATATTGTTATATAATGTGGAGATGACTTATAACTATAATGAAGATAGTTTTTACTGGATATTGTTATATAATGTGGAAATGACTCATAACTATAATGAAGATACATGGAGTAGGTTTTTACTAGATATGGAGATGACTCATAACTATAATGAAGATACATGGAGTAGGTTTTTACTAAATATGGATTATTTTAATGTGCAAGTACTCATGATTGTGAAAAATCAATTTTTAAAAATTAGATTCACAAATATCACATTGCCACGAACACATCACTCTAAATAATTATGTTTATATAGTTATGAAGATACATGGAGTAAATTTTTACTAGATATGGATATTTTAATGTGGAAGTACTCATGATTGTGAAAAATCATTTAAAAAAAATTAAGTTCACAAATATCACATTGCCACGAACACATCACTCTAAATAATTATGTTTATATAGTTATGAAGATACATGGAGTAAATTTTTACTAGATATGGATATTTTAATGTGGAAGTACTCATGATTATGAAAAATCATTTAAAACAAATTAAGTTCACAAATATCACATTGCCACGAACACATCACTCTAAATAATTATGTTTATGTTTCATCCATGATGGAATGATGTTATCAAACAACGAGCATCATGAATAGAATCCCAAATAATTACACCATATCATATGATTTATGTGTTTGCATGTCATAAAACTAATCATTGTTAGTTTTTTTATATGTGTGGGGGAAATAATTTATTTATTTGAAGTGATGTAAAAATTGTATTTATATATTTTGGGGTCATGTAAAATGATACTAATTTAACTCTAGTTTGTTTTTATTTTACCCATGCTAATATTATTAACATTAAAAAAAATTATCCTACTTTAATTTATGTATAAATTTTATAATCAATAAATAAGATATGTAATTAGGTGTGTTTATATATAATATAATTATAAATTTCAACGTCATGTATCAATTTTAATAAATGAAAAATATGACTTTACGTTTCATGATTAAACAAAAAGGAATTTACAAGAAGGAATTAGAAATTAATAATATCTTTGTTGTCGTAACTAGAAGGTAATAATTTTTTGTTATAATTTCAAATATTAATAATGGAGTTGACCAAATTTACAAATAATTTATTTTTATTGAAAATATTAGATTTAGCTTTTTTATTAATATTTATTTATTGATTTAAAAATATTATTATTGAGATGAAAATGAAAGTTTAATGGTTATGTAAGTCTTTGTAAGTGTAAATTTATTTAAAATAAAGAATGTGTTTAATTTCTATCAATTTTAATTTATGACATGATGAAGGTGCATTAACTTATTCTATGATAAAGGTACAAGTATTTCAAAGGTATAGGTATTTTAAGCAAATTGAATTTCAATTTAGTTAATTTTTTGTTAGTTTTAATTGTCAAATGCTTTGTTTTTATTCCAAGTTACTAATCACCTTTTTTTTTATGAGAAAAAGTTTTTTGGCGTAAATTACATGATAGATCATTTGTCGACGCGTTTTGAAACAACCAGTGTGGTTCATCATGAGGACAAGTTGAAGAATTAGATCCAGGCTGCATGTTAAATAGTCAGAGCAGAACCTATAACGACTATAATTAACCAGACACCTATAACGGTTATATTTAACTAGGTAACGTCTATATTTAACTGGAGGTTAGACCTTCTAACACATAAATTTGACTGGGAAAGGCTAAATGGACAAAATAAGGGACAGGGATAGGAACACATAGCATTGTTTAAATAAAAATAAATATTTAGTTAGTTTAAATAAATAAATAATTATTAAATTAATAGTAAGTTAATCAAACCTTTATTAAAAAGTTTAAATTTATATAATTAAATAATTAGATAATTTAAGATAATGTAAACAAGGTAATATATTGAACTTTACATAATACTTATATATTAAATGTTTCATATTCATTTTATAATAAGTTTCATATTTTTTTAATACCGGTTGATTTTAATTGTGAAATGTTTAGTTTTTTTCTTAATTACTCTTTTTTTTTTTTTTTTTTTTATTTGTGATTGAGGTTATAACGATGGTTTAGTGGCTATACAAGTCTTTGTACTTATGAATTCATTTAGGTTAGAGAATGTGTTCACTTTCTATCAACCTTAACATGTGACATAGTGAAGACACAAGTATTTCATGCATATACACATCTCAAAGGGATTAAACTTAGACTTATTTTTAATTGATTTTAATACCTTCGCACACTCTTTTAAGAGTTATTTATTTAGAATTAAAAAAATAAATAAACAAAGTTTAATTAGAAATTTTAAAATTCATATTTTTTAATACCGGTTGATTTTAATTGTGAAATGTTTAGTTTTTATTCTTAATTACTCCCTTTTTTTTTAATATTTGTTATTTGTGATTGAGGTGATAACGATGGTTTAGTGCCTATACAAGTCTTTGTACTTACGAATTCATTTAGGTTAGAGAACGTGTTCACTTTCTATAACCTTAACATGTGACATAGTGAAGACACAAGTATTTCATGCATATACACATCTCAAAGGGATTAAACTTAGACCTATTTTTAATTGATTTTAATACCTTCGCACACTCTTTTAAGAGTTATTTATTTAGAATTAAAAATTTTAAAATTCATTTTATTTCTAAATAGAAAGAGATTAAGAAATCATTACCTTTACCATAGCTTATATTGTTAGATTAATTGTGAGAGTAATCTTGAGGCAAATAAATTGTACATTTATCATCCATCCTCAGTGTATCATCATGTTGAAAATGGTAACAAGAAATGCTAAAAATAAAAGTGCTAAAAATAGCACTGTTATAAATCACAGTTTGGGTACCAGTGCTAGATTGAGCAACAAGGAATGAAAATGGAAGTGTTAAAAATAGCATTGTTATTTTTAGCAGTTCGGGATGGATTCCAATTTTAGTCAGCCCTTGGACTAAAATAGGAAGTAAAATTTGAATTTGAACTTAATAGCTATTTGAAAATAAATTAATTAATTCACCATGAGTTAATTAGCTGAGAAAAATCAAACATGAAGTCTATGTGAGGACATGCAACAATTTCTCCATTAATTGAGAAATTTTTCCATCAGTTAAAGAGATAAGGATGAGTTGTAATTTGAGTAGTAATTAGTTGGCTCAGTTAACTGAGTCAATTCTAGTTAGATTGATTTGAACAATTCGTTGAATTAATTGTGAGTTCAGTTAGTTAATGCTTGCATACATGTAACTGCTGCACTTCAGATAACTGAATATTCTCTCATGAATAACTCATGCATGTTAGTTCAGACAGAGATCTAGTTGAGATCAAAGGAGGAACAATGTACTATTAGTTGGATGGATTTTTCCTATAAAGGAAGCTCATCCACGGAGAATGATTTATATCCTTCAAGATTGCGCAGTTAGATCAAAGGTTAGTGAGTGTGTGAAGAAGCCAATTCACACAAGTGACTGCACTAGACCCCAAGGAAAATTGTGCAAAGAAATAGGAGCCTTGGAGGGCAGAGGAGAAGGTTTGAGAGAGGCCTTTGACTATCTATGAGTAGCAGAGGAATTGCAGAGAGAGCAGGATAGCTTGTGAGCTGATTCTTTTTGTAATCCGGATTATATTTCCACTTGTATGATAATACAGAGATTGGGGTTTTAGGCTGAGGATTTCCCCGAGTTATTTCTTCTATGTTATGTGTGATTGATTTCTTCTTATCAGTTATATGTGTTCTATTGATCTTGCTCATATTCGATTAAGCTTCCAGATAATTGTTTGTAGAAGTAGATCAAGTATTTTGCTTTAGTATATTGCATTATCAGGTGATCTACAGGTGGGAATTTTTACATGGTATCAGAGAATAGGTGATCGAAGCAATGAACAGTATACGAAGAAGAAAAATCGAAGAAAAAAATTGGGCCGCGAGTTTTCAGAGCAGATATGAAATTTTTTGTGCAGAATTTTCAGAAACAAATAGCAGATCTGGATTCCTTACAGAAAAATACCCACATTCAAAAAAAAAATCGGCTAAATCGGAGTTGAGATGAGAGAGATATCGCTAATTTAAAATCAGCTCTTATTCTAGAAAATTTTGTGACAACGGGAAAGATGAAACAGATTAGTGTGCTAGCCAAGAACCTGTATGCACTTGAGGTACAAGATGCATGCAAAGCCTTGAGGAGTAAGACAAAGGTTAGATACTTGGTGGTTGAGAGGGAGAGTAAATTACCTCTCAACATGCAGTGCTAGAAGAAGTCTCAGACAATTATGGAGGAGCCACAATTGGTGAAGTAGCTTTAGGAGGTTGTCGAGCAGCCACAACTGGAGAAGTCGAGAGGAGACCAAGTGGAGGCATCCACTCATGCAGAGACCTCCAATAGGGGGAAATTTCGAGCCAAGTGGGCAAAGGGATCACATGTAGTCATACCTCCAGGTGGGAGGTGGGGCAATGTGACGTGATAGTCCCAAGAAGGTTGGAATGGGGGCATGATCATTGAGGTACCCAACCTCTTTGATTAGACCTTGCTAGGGGAGCCTCGACGAGGAGTAGCAGGACTGGTTGATTGGGTAGAGACAGATACGGATAGAGCAGGCAGAGAGAGCTATAATGCAGGAGTCCCAAGACAGTGTAGAGTTAACAGGCTACAACAATGCGAGAGGCACAGGAGTGTTGCACCAGTGCAGGATGACACAGAGAGGTGTGCAACAGTGTGAGATGCATGGAGTGTTGGAGCAACTCAGAGGTCAGAGAGGGAGCACTTGTCAATAGCAGGTAGAGCTTCAACATCAGAGTATGTTTCTAGCTCAATAGAGAGGTTAGTTGGGAGTTTTTTTTTGTCTCTAGAGTTGTTGGAGCAACCACACTTGGTAGAAGTGTTGCATGCAGAACATTCCAAAGGTACAGGATCGGGTTCGAGTTGGATGCCTTTCTTGTTAAGAGGGAGTGTTGAAAATGGCAACAAGGAATGCTAAAAATAACAATGTTATAAATAGCAGTTTCGGTACTAGTGTTAGATTGAGCAATAGGGAATGAAAAATAGAATTGCTATTTTTAGAAGTTCGAGATGAATTCCAATTTTAGTCAGTCCCTGGACTAAAATAGGAAGTAAAATTCAAATTTGAACTTAACAATTGTTTGAAAATCAATTAATTAATTCATCATGAGTTAATTAGTTGAGAAAAATCAAACATGAAGTCTATGTGAGGACATGCAATTGTTTATCCATTAATTGAGGAATTTATCTGTCAGTTAAAGAGATAAGGATGAGGTCTAATTTGAGTAGTAATTAGTTGGCTTAGTTAACTGAGTCAAGTCCAGTTAGATTGATTTAAACAATTTGTTGAATTAATTGTGAGTTTAGATAGTTAATGCTTGCATGCATGTAATTGTTGCACTTCAGATAACTGAATATTCTCTCATGAATAACTCATGCATGTCAGTTCAGACAGAGACCCATTTGAGATCAAAGGAGGGACAATGTACTATCAGTTGGATGGATTTTTCCTATAAAGGAAGCTCATCCATGGAGAAGGATTTATCTCCTTTAGGATTGCGTAGTTAGATCATAGGTCAGTGAGTGTGTGAAGAGGCCAATTCACACAAGTGGCTGCATTGGACCCCAAGGAAAATTGCGCAAAGAAATAGGGGGCTTGGAGGATAAAGGAGAAGGTTTGAGAGAGGCCTTTGACTGTCTATGAGCAGCAAAGGGATTGCAGAGAGAGCAGGATAGCTTGTGAGCTGATTCTTTTTGTAATCCAGACTATATTTCCACTTGTATGATAATACAGAGATTAGGGTTTTAGGCTGAGGATTTCCCCGAGTTATTTCTTCTATTTTATGTGTGATTGATTTCTTCTTATCAGTTATATGTGTTCTATTAATCTTGCTCATATTCGATTAAGCTTCTGCATAATTGTTTGTAGAAGTAGATCAAGTATTTTGCTTTAGTATATTGCATTATCAGGTGATCTACAGGTGGGAATTTCTACACATCACTCATTCTCAATTGAATTATTGAGAAATTTATTTGAGAATTTACTATAAATACTTTGTTTTTAATGAATGGAGAATTTATTAATGATCTAGTGTCACTTAAAGGTGGATGCAAGTCTTTAACCACACTGTTAATTTATCTTTTGTTAATTTATCTTTGATACGTTTCCTCTTTTTTATGCTCTCACGAAAATTGATAACATAAAATCATAATATGTTAATAACATATTATAGTCTCCTAATTTTAATCTTTGAAACTTTATCTACATTCTATAAATTCATTGAAAGATTTATTTCACTTTTAATAAAAAAAATCCTATATGCGAAGCTAGTGATCTTTAAAAAGTCAAAATTTATAGAAAGCATATTTTCTATTTAATCTTTATAAAAATGAAATTTCTCCACTATCATAAATAGGTGTTCATTTATATTAACAAGGAAAACTTCAGTAGCATTACCATGCACTTATAGAAAAAGAGATTTTTTTTAAATGAAGGCAAAAAAAAAGAGTAAATATAACTTTTATTTATAAAATAGTATACATTATTACAATAAATATTACTAATAATATAAAACATAAATATGTTCCAAGGGGCAGCATAATCGGTGATAGAAGTAATGTGAGTTTTGCGATAAATTGAGAGATTCAAGGTTCAAATCCCTAGTAACTCAGTTTATGGAGGAAAAAACAAGTCAATAAACCCCATAAATTTATTAATAACCATGTATCACAAGAGCTAATAAATTATTTAATATATATAATTACTCATTAAAAATGTATTAATCAAATAAACATATAATTCAAAAATTATTATATATATATATATATAATTCAAATATTCACGAATAATCACATAAACTTATATAAACTTAAACTTGAAACAAGCGGCACACTTATTTGACTTATTACCCTTAAGTTAGAATCATTATCCAAACTCTTATAAACATCATGCAAGACTTACACTTATTTGACATCTTATATTCAAGTTAGTAGATTTAAAATCCAATTAAACACAATGAGAAAAAAATGTGGAGAGAAGGTGGGTTTTATGAGAGAACCATGTCCTAGAAACTTCCCAAAAAATGAGTCAATCAATTCACGAGGAGACTACATCTCATACAGTCATGTAATGACCACATCTCATACATTCATTTAACCTTTTATAATTATTTTAAAAGTGCAATGAACTAAGACTAGAAAAATACGAATAGTAATGGTAACTGTTTTTCAACGATGGAAGTGAGTAAGAGCTTTGTGTACTTGTGAGAGTGGATGCCCTCATCATCGTCCATCCATGAATGAGATGTATGCATTTCAATAAATATCACCAACCTTGAAAAATACCTTCATTAACTCCTTTGTTAACACCATAACAAAGACAAACCAACCTCTCCTTTGTTGACTTTATAACGAAGATAAATCACCTTTTAGTTGCAGGAACAACTAATGCTAAGAGACTATTAGGAAAACGCTAAAGGACAACACCGAAAAGTGGGCTAAAAAACTTCTAAGGTAAAATTATGATAAAATTTAGTAGAATTTTTTAAAAATTTGGGTTACAATTATTAAATTTTAGTATTTTTGGTGTCCCAGAAGTTTTTGATGATGTTGAATTTATTTCCACCATCAAAAAAATGATCTAAACACTCAAGCATTTTGATTAAAAAAAAAAAATACCAGATTCCAGCGAAAAATTTATCATCCAAGCAAATTTGTGGCGTCAGTAAACGACGTCATACCACATAACTCTTTATGTTAACATTAGAATGTTAACTTAGTTAAGATTGATATCATGAAGTTGTCACCCAATTTTTGGATAAAGGTGAGAAAAATAGGAAGAAGTAAATGGTCAAGGCTCTCTAAATTTATTAAGGGTTTGATCTTATTAGTAACCTCTAGTTGAAGACTATTTTTATCTTATTTACAAAAGTATATATATGAATAATTAACTTATCCGAGAACTAAAAGTAACCAAAAAAAAAGGGAAGTAAAACTATTTTTTCTGGTCCCTTTGCGTTTGGTTTGTAATTAGCTTAATTAGCTATGAAAGCTAGACAAGAATGTAATAACATAAATAAATCTTTATCTTAATTCTCTTTTGACCTAAATGTAACAAAAAAAAACAATAATGGTGATTTATTATCACTTTTCTCTTAGGATGCAAGTAATTTTTTCTCTTTTAACTCAAATTCAAATTAAAAACAAAAACAATAATTAAGGTTTACTGTCAATTTTGTCGTAAAAACTAGAAATGTAAGAGAAAGAGGATGAATGAACACCTGTAAAAACCAGGATTTTCCAATCTTCACATGTATATGTAAAAAACAAACAAATAAGCATGCAAACAAATGAAGCTACATTAAATGTTAACATAAGTATGCTATGTTCATGTTTCCTTAGTAAGAGAAAGTCTCCTACCTCATGTGTTAATTCTAAAGTTTTCCCTTAAGAAGGGATGGGAAGAAATTAATTCAAGTGTGAAGAGAGTAGGAATGCTCCATGACCACCATAAAATGTGATATCCATGCCAAAAATAAAAAGGGAGGAGCCAAATCAATTGGTGAAAGCAGAGAACATAAACCATAACACTTACTTTAGTAAGGAGGAGGATTGGAATAAGAAATCAAAGGAGATTCTAGAGTATATGAGAGCTCATGTACAAAAACTAGCCTATAATATTTTTAAAGAATAAAATATAATCTAATAAATATTCCTTAAAGGAGAAAAGGAGGAGATGGAATGACTTAGTTATATGTATTTACTAGTTATTGTCTAATTATTCCAATGTCATCCATAATTTTATGGTACAAAATGTTCTTTGTAATTTCTTAATCATTAATTATGAACCCTTTACTTGCAAGGGAGAAGTAGAAAAACCATGTGTGCTAAGCTGATAAAACTCATGTATATCATTCGAAAAATAATGATTTAGCATTCATGCTACACATAGGGCTTGATAAACACATTACCACCCATGGTAAGAAGAGAACTAAAAGAGACAAGTCAATGGATAAAAGTTCCCTACTTTTTACCCATACATAAGAGCACACTCATCGAATGTGCGCATGAACCCAAAGTGGGTTTTTAACAATTTTGAACATTCTTTTGGTTACAAGGCTACCCAATAAATCCCAATCCAACTATAGGAAAATTAAATTAGGAGCATATGTGGTTAAAAACTATTAAATAAGGTATGAGACCAAGGAAAAAACAAAGGGAAACCTCCTAACACCCCAAGATTAATAAATTAGGCTATAAGACTAGGTTAGAGACCTAAAATCATATGTTAAGACCATAAGATAATCACTCAAGGAAAGGACTTCAATGCTGGTGAGTTTCTAAAGGATTTTATTGTGCCATAATAAGGCAAGCTTTGTATATAGTTATTGGAAGGTGCAAAAATCTGTTAGTAGTTTTATACATGGATATTGCAAAGTTTAAATTACCTACACTATATTTTCAGCCATGCCAAGAGTAGTGGTCTAATAAATTACAACAATTGTAACTTGACATGAAGTGTAATTAAACCGTCATCAGGAATCAAGCAAATGAAATGTGATAATCAAAGAAAAAATGAAGTACCAATGGTATTAGTCTCGATACCCAAGCTAATATATCAAGAGAAGTGACATGATTTGAGTGACATGCAAGGGGGAATAATGAGGGTGAGATTATTTGGATGTTTCCCATGTGGCATAAGTGGTAAGCCATCATTCCCTCACATTGATAGGGAATCATTGTGTGAAAAGTAAAGAAAAAGGTTGACCTACTCATCCTCATGGTGGTTTGAGGTTGAATTATGTATGCGCCACATGTAGGCATAAGAAATCATGAAAGAAAATTAGGGCGACATTGCAATGAAGATAAGAGAGGAAAATAATGTTTCAATCAATGACATGAGAATGTAGGTAAAATAATGCAATGAAAAGTATCACATAATAGAATAAGAAAAAATGAGAGAGGAAGTAGTGAAAGGTAAGAATGCAATCCTAGATAATAGTAGATCATGCAAGCAACACCTAATCTATGAAAATGAAATGCATGGAAGTAGACAACAACACACATGAAGAGAGAGAGAGAGTCATACCTACACATAACTGGTAGTGTTACACAGTAATTTGTCACCGTCCTTGTTACCCCTTCTCCCGCACCTTGGAGGACTCGTTCTGGGACCTGTGAGAAGTGACATGACCTGGAAACACTTGCATTGTATCCCCTTGAGTATGTACTTCATATGCCCTGAAGACACCTTTTGCTAAATACCCATAAAAATAGCCCTTTTTCCATTGGCGCGGTTCCACTGTGTATCACTCGCGCCAATGGGGGAAATCCTCCAAAGAGGGCGCACTTGCTGGCACTTTGTCTCAGAGTCGCACTCGCGCCAGCCCAGTTGGGTAAAGTTTTTAACAAACAACTTACAAAGGTTCTTCCTAACCCATTCATGAACTGATTCCATCTTGAGTTGGTTTAGTTTGGCTTCGAATCTCCATAGAAGGGAAGTTGTTTGCCACCTTCTCATGGAAGCTTCTTAGTGATAAATCCAACCCCATGAATATTGTGGAAATCCTAACTCCTTCTCCTCTATCTATAAAAGCTTGTCCTTTTGCCTTTGAAAAGCTAGTCCCAGAGTCTCCAAGTTCCAAATTCTAAGTCCCAAAGTCTGAGAATTGCTAAGTTCATGCTGCAAGAAGCCTTCTTCATTCCCATAAGGCTAAATCTAAAGTGAGGAGATTCTTGTCCAAGTAACCAAGGAGAGAGAGGCTTGTTCCCCATTCCCAACAAGCTTTGCAAGGCATGTGCTGTTGATCACCCAGCCAAAGGAGGATTTGACGTTAGAACTATGGTTGTATTCTTCTTTGTTTATCAATAATAGACGACTATCATTATGGTTCCAATCTTATTGTCTTTGTAATGATGATTGAGTTATATCCTTTCTGACTGATATATAGTTGCATCTATTGGATTTTATGCTTGTGTTTGTGTCGTTCTTTGCATGTGCAGGTGTCCATTCATGAGGATCATGAGGATCGTGACCAACCGGAGCAAAGGAACAGGAGCGTCGACTCTTCCACAAGTACTAGCGTTGGAATCTAGGTAGGCCCTCATTATTGGTCTTTAATTTGCAATTAGGAACCTTCGTGTTAATGTTGTTTGATTGTTGCTAGACCCCATTTGGGATAGTAGGGATCGCCTCTGTCCGTAGAGGGGATTTACCTCCACAACAATTTGGCGACTCCGCTGAGGAGTTGGCTTTTTGTCTTGTTGTTTGATTTGTAAACTTTAGACGGAGCCTGAAGTACGACTAGATAGCCTTCGAAATGCTATTGCTCTGCATTAGCAAAGTAGATCAACGCCAATTCAGTCCATCTCCGGTTTGGTTTACAAACTGAACGGCTTGGAACTTGCCTTGTTTCTTGGTTGTTTTTTGGTTTCTCCTGCTTGGTTAGCCTTTTGGGCTGAGTCCTTGTGTTGCTTCTTGCCCCTTGGTGCACCTGGGTACTGTTGAATTAGCTTTGGCGCTAGTTGCACATTGACAACCCACGCCAATCCCTAAAAGGCGCTAGTTGCAGCCTGACAGTCGCGCCAGGCCTGGGAACTTTTGAAGTTTGCTTTTCTGTGAGCCCTTTGAGCTTTGTTTTTGTTCTGGGTACCTTTTTAGACTACTTGAGTGTGTTGGAGTGTGATTTGACTGGCTTTGATCGTTACCCTTTGGGTGTTTTCTTTTTTCCATCGATTTCACATTTCTAGCCCTAGGGCATCTAGTGGCCTTGTGTGTCGAGCCTTCCTCAGGTGTTTTGATCTTCTAGTGATCCAGTCGACTCTTTGATTGCTCCCTTGCACTTTTTTGGTGGTTGTAAATCGTTTTGTTGCGTTATTTGGGTGACTTTCTTTGTCTTCACTTGAATTCCGCTTCATCTCATTTTGAGCCTAGATTACACGGCTCATTGGTGTCTTTGGGATCTTTCTCGTTCTTTGGAGGTTTGATTTGTGATTTAGGGAACTGAATGTGATTGTATTGAATAGAATTTGTTTGTTATCATTTCTCAAAGTTGTTTAGTGCATTTTTGCCATCAACAAAAAGAAAAAATCTCTTTTGTTTTGGATTAGTTAATGAAAATTAAAGCTTTTCGTTTTGATTAGTGATTAATGATCTTAAAAGAAAAGTTTGTTAATTTCCATTAGCTGCATTAAGGAAGTTCTTTGTTGTTTTGTGATCATTTCGTTTGCGTGAAAGCTCTCAAACCCTCTCGTAACTAGCATCCATCGAATGAAATGACATATTTTGGCATATAGTTTGCATTTAGGGAATTTTGAGAGATTACATACAGTAAGGCCTGAAAACTGAAACCTAATACAAGATCAACTTTAAAATAAACCGAATGAATCTAACAATGCATTGGAACATAACGCTCACATTTTAGAGGTCTAGGCTAGAGACGTGCTTCGGCGTCGTTAAACCTAGTCACTTTTTTTTTATTAAGGAATTTTGTTTCCACTCAAGGTTGGGTGATTCCTCCTTCTGTGACTCAATAGTGGTCTAGTACGAAATTGTGCTCCCACGTACCGTCGAGTATATGGGGAGACCCCACTAGGTTATCATCCTTTTTCCATAGGAAGCTGTGTCTGCTGCCTTATGACCCGTAACGCACCGAGCACAACATTCGGGAAGATTGACTGCCGTACGGAAAGTCCTTAGTTTTCATACGATTGCAAAGGTGTATATGTAGTTTTACGGATTGTCTGGTAAACCTTTTGCCTAGTTCTCCAGAGTAGTCACTTTTGATCCTTTTCGGACTCCCTAAAATAAAAGGATCATCTGAGCACTTGTCACTTCAGGCTCATTAAACATTCGAAGGTGACTAGAGTCATATTTTTTTCCTTTTCTCGACTCTTTAAAGATGAAAAGGTCAAGTTATGTCCTTGTGTCTTAAAATTTATTTGCCTGCGATCACACACCCTGTTAGATTTTGTTTGTTAGCCATTTGATTGTGTGTCTTGACTCTTTTTCAGCCCCGTGAGTGATTTTTAGTTTTGATGGCAACTTTTCCAGAGTTCACCAACCCAGGAATTCCCTCTGGTGGGAATCCTGGTCATTTTCCTCCTTTTGGGAATGTTGGTGCTCCTTACATGGCAACGTTGTCCCTTCCTGGGTTAACTGTTGGGTTGCCTATTTGGTTGTTCTCAACCTCCGTGGTCCCTAATGTCTCAACTACTGGTCAATCAGTTCCTCCACCCAAACAACGTCATGTTGATTCCAAGGTGGAACTCTCCCCTTCTTCGCCTATTTCTACGTCCTCATCTTCTACTTCGCCTGGTGAAAGTCTGGATTCAAGTAACCAGGTGGCTAAGAAGAAGAAGAAGAAGACGAAGAAGAAGACAAAGAAGAAGAAGTTGCCTAAGCGAGAGGCTAAAAGTGCAGCTGTTGCCCCGATTACAGCTCAGGTCGGAACTCCTTCTTCTCCTCCGCGGAAGGTTAAGTTTCCTTGTAAATTGTGCAAGGGAGACCATCTTCTTCGTGATTGTCTTGGCCTTCCTAAGGTCTTAGAAGTATGGTCTCACAATCCGGCCTGCCCCTCATCGCCCTCTGAATATCATGGCGATGCTACCCTATCAACTGGAAATGGTAAGAAGAAAGGGAAGATTCAATTCCCCTGTAGGCTATGTGAAGGCAACCATCTCCTTCACCTTTGTCCGCTCATGGATAAAGATTCCGCTGTCTTGGAACGTCTCACAGCTTCTTCACCCCAGCTCCCCATTGGTTATCAGAGGCTCTCTTCAGATCCTCTCCCCGTCGACAGAGAGATTGATTTAGCTCCTTCTCTTGTCCATCCTCCTCTTTCCGAATCAGGCTGTGATAAGCCTATTCGGGACCAACCATTGGTCGGAGAGAGTGTCAACTTGGGTTCATCGCCTGTTGATCACTCTATTTCGGAAGAGCGTCATGCCCATGTTTTTCTTGTCTCGTCAGATTCTCTAGAGTCTGAAAATGACTCTCCTATCCCAGCTGATCCCGAGAGTCCTTCTTTTCCTTTAGAGTAGGGGGGCAATCATACGATTCCCCCACCAAGTAGTTCAGTCGGTTCCTTCGACTGGAGTAATTTGACTGCCTTCTGCCTTCCATCCCATGTGCCTTTCCAGATTACAGTACATGCCTATGATAAGGCAGTACCTGGCACTGTCTTGGATGAGGGTGCATCTGTCAGTCTTATGCCTTCCACTACTTGGCAAGCTTTGGGCTCCCCACAGCTTGTGCCGGCCGCACAGAATCTGTTAGTGTTTGATGGAGGAACCAATCAACCATTAGGGATCCTTCTGAAGTTCCCTATTACTTTGGGAGGAAAAATTGTCTATATAGACGTACTGGTTACCCAAGGTGCTTTAAATTTCAGTCTTCTCCTTGGCTGTGACTCTGTTTATGCTATGGGGGCCCTTGTCTCTTCACTTTTCCGTGTGGTTTGCTTTCCACATGACGGAAGAATTGTGACTATAGATCAATTATCGTTCTTTAGTCCCCCAGTGCCTCCTGTGCAGTTGTCATCCCCTCCTGGTTTTTATCCACCGGTTGTATCTGCCCCACCGTAGGTCAACTACATGGCTACTTCTTCCATGCCTGTATCCAGTGATGCTGCCGTCGTGTATAGTGTCCTGGAGGCATTGGGTCCTGACTTCCAAGATGTTATCCTTCCACCAGAAATGACACTCTTGGAAGCAACGACTTCCTCTTCATTCTGATGAAGTTTGTTCGGAGCATAGTTTGCTTTCCTATGTCAAGATCCTTAAAAAATGAAACTAGGTCTGGTCGGAGCATAGTTTGCTTTCCTATGTCAAGCTCCTTAAAAAATGAAACTGGGTCTAGTCGGAGCATAGTTCGCTTTCCTATGTCAAGCTCCTTAAAAAATGAAACTGGGTCTGGTCGGGCATATTCGTTTTCTATGTCAAGCTCCTTAAAAATGAAACTGGGTTGGTCGGCAGCATAGTTCGTCTTCCTATGTCAAGCTCCTTAAAAAATGAAACTAGGGTCTGGTCGAGCATAGTTCCTGATCTTGTGTCAAGCTCATTAAAAAATGAAACAAGGGTTATGAGGATAGTTCTTTTATTGTGTCAATCTCATTAAAAAATGAAACAACTCCCTTTCAATCGAGTCTTTTGATTAATATCTCGTAAAATACAAGTCGAGTCTTTCCAAGATCTTGAAAGTGAACCTTCATTTCATCCACTTTGTTGAATGCAATGAAGCTTGGGGGGCATGTACCTCGTTTTGCGTCATTATGCTGGGGGTAGCGAATTTATAACAAGCATAGTTTTTTGTTTCAAGCTTGTGTAAACATGAAACCGAATCCAAGCAGAGTTCTCCATGGTTCAAGCTTGTGTAAAAATGAACCCATACCCATTGTACATCTCGTGATTGCTGTCTTTATCTACTAAATTCTGTTAGATGAGCCTTGGTTGCCACCATCTCTTTCGCTGATCATATGCTTTCACTTGGTTATTTTTCCTTTTCCTGAGGAAACGTAGCGATGAGTGGTTTTGATAGCTAGCCTCTTGACCATTACATGTTTTGAGCAGTTCCACCATTACCAGAACCAGTTGCTACCCTTTATACCACTCGTTCCTCTAGGACGAGTCGCCTTTAAGCTCTTTTCTGACTTGTAAAATATGAAAAGATTGCCGAGTATTTTTTCCCTTTTTGACTTGTTAAAGAGAATAAAAATGGAGGTCTGCTTTCAGCTCTTTTCTGACTATTTAAAGATGAAAAGATTGCTGAGTTATTCCTCTTGACTCGTTAAACGTAAATAAGAGGTGATCGCCTTTAAGCTCTTTTCTGACCGTGTAAAGACGAAAATATTGTCGGGCCCTTGTCGTTTCAGGCTCGTTAACGGTTATGAACGATCATTTTTTTACTTTTTCAGGTCGAGATCACTAATCATGAAAAGTACTCCTCGATCGTAATGGTCGAGCGGTTCTTTCGAGCATTGTTTTATACTTTTTCGGGCTCGAGAGACACAACTTTACAAAAAAGGACACCCATGGAGTTTCCTTTTCCATTGTCTTTTCAAACTCTCTAAACATGAAAAGACGCCGAGTTCTTCCTTTGTCAAACTTGTTAAAACTTAATGACATCGGATTCCATCGAGATGATGCTTTACAAGCATATGCTATCCCCATCAAGTTTGATAAAAATAACTGGGGTACTCGCCAGAAATGGTGGGGAAAATGGGACCACAATTATTGTCGTGTCGGCAGTATGTCGCTCTTGAACATGGCACTTGTCTGCATTCGTGTTTGGGTGGGGACATCTCATCCTGTTTTTACACTTGCCTCCATGGGTTTAGGTTATCCTGTTTGACCTCTCATTTGCTCATTTCCCTGTCACCATGACCCTTGATCATTTGATGTCAAATACTGCCAAGTCCACTGTCGTGCCACCAATATGTTCAAGAGAAGTTGACCTCTGCATAATAATCAACCTCCCTCTGATAACTCACATAATCTTGATTCACAACAACCTTATCTTCCTCTATCTCGTGTCAATGATGTGGGAAACACTATGGCCCACCTTCGATCAAGGTCACTTCCTGTCGACTTCAGCTCATTATCCAGGAAGTTGACCCAGAGACTCCCTTTGGGTGCCTTGGAGCCTGCATGCCTCAATGGCAGGTTCTTCATGTTCGACGCAAGGTTTTCATCATTGGCCTCCGATCGAATGATTCTACAGGTGTTCGATGTCGGCTCACTGATTCGCACGCCGTAGATTGTACCTATAGTACCTTGAGGACCATTGTCATTATTGGTGGTGCCTCTCGCGTCTGTTAATAGTTTTCATCATTGACTGGTAATTAGACAATGTTCCTGCATGTTCGACTTCGACTCCCATATTCACATGCTTGAACTTGTACTTTGTTCGGGTCGAGATGGAGTGCAAGACCGTGGATGTTGTCTGTTGAGATCCAGGTTGCGATTTTGTGGATTATTATGATCATTACATGACTCATTCACTGGATGGCTGCGACCATGCCTGAGTCTGTTTATCAATCCTCACTGGATGGCTGCGTCCATACCTTGGATCCAGATTTTTATGTACTCTGCTATGGATGGCTGTGCCCATACCACATACATCATGTACTTGAGATATCAGTTGTACTTCTTCATGCAGGTTCTCCGGCGGTAGTGTTTTCAGTTGGCCATGCTCTTGTAAAGCATTTCACCCCTCTCTCTCTCTCTCTCGGGCCTCATACTTTAGGGGGCATCTGTTACACAATAATTTGTCACCGTCCCTGTTACCCCTTCTCCCGCACATTGGAGGACTTATTCCGGGACCTGCGAGAAGTGACATAACCTGAAAACACTTGCATTGTATCCCCTTGAGTATGTACTTCATATGCCCTGAAGACACCTTCTGCAAAATACCCATAAAAATAGCCCTTTTTCCATTGGTGCGGTTCCACTGTGTATCACTCGCGCTAATGGGGGAAATCCTCCAAAGAGGGCGCGCCAGCTGGCGCTCTGTCTTAGAGTTGCACTCACGCTAACCTAGTTGGGTAAAGTTTTTAACAAACAAACTTACGAAGGTTCTTCCTGACCTATTCATGAACTGATTCCATCTTGAGTTAGTCCAGTTGGGCTTCGAATCTCCATAGAAGGGAAGTAGTTCTCCACCTCTCTTGGAAGCTTCTTAGTTATAAATCCAATCCCATGAATCTTGTGGATGATCCTAACTCCTTCTCCTCTATCTATAAAAGCTTGTCCTTTTGCCTTTGACAAGCTACTTAGTAGTTCTAGTCTCCAAGTTCCAAATTCTAAGTCCCAAAGTCTGAGAATTGCTAAGCTCATGCTACAAGAAGCCTTCTTCATTCTCATAAGGCTAAATCTAAAGTTAGGAGATTCTTGTCCAAGTAACCAAGGAGAGAGAGGCTTGTTCCCCATTCCTAACAAGCTTTGCAAGGCATGTGCTGCTGATCACCCAGCCAAAGGAGGATTTGACGTCAGAACTATGGTTGTATTCTTCTTTGTTTATCAATAATAATAGACGACTATCATTATGGTTCCACTCTTATTATCTTTGTAATGATGATTGAGTTATATCCTTTCTGACTGATATATAGTTTCATCTATTGGATTTTATGCTTGTATTTGTGTCGTTCTTTGCATGTGCAGGTGTCTGTTCACGAGGATCGTGGGGATTGTGACCAGTCAGAGCGAAGGAATGGGAGCGATGACTCTTCTACAAGTACTAGCGTTGGAATCCAGGTAGGCCCTCATCATCGGTATTTAATTTGCAATTAGGAACCTGCGTGTTAGCGTTGTTTGATTGTTGCTAGACCCCATTTGGGCTAGTAGGGATCGCCTCTGTCCGCAGAGGGGATTTACCTCCACAACACGTACCTCACCAAGCTTTCCTCTGTACTTTGTCTTTTGGCAAGCACTTGGTTCTCTATCTCTGGAACCTCCTTTGAGCACTTCTCTCTGCTTCTTCTAGGCTTCAACTCTTCTGCATCTCCTAGGAACACAATTGTCCTCTTGTATTTCAATCACCATGAAATACTTGATTCTAACCACTTCTTCTTTTACTTAGAAAGTCTTACTAGCTTCTTTATCCCTTAGCAATTTTATCCACAAAACCCTTGCAGTAGCAAGTTTCCTTCTTGCTACATATGCTTTACTAAGCTTCTCTCCTATGAGCTCAGTCTCTTAGCACTCTTTGGTTCTTTCCTCTGGAACCAATTCAAGCACTCCTTGCTCTAGATTGCTGTAATCTTCTCACCTTCTTGTGCTGTCACCTACATATTAATGTTACTCAAGCCAATGATCATTCTCAAGCTTTCAAAAGCCTACTTCTCAATTTCCTTTTGAGAATACTCTTATCCTCTCTGTCCAACCTTCAATTGGATTCTTCAGGTTCACATTTGAGTGAATCTCCCCTTTTCTCAAGGAACAACATCACAATGTTTTCCTTATGCTGCTACTTGTGCAACAATATAAAAACCACATATTCCCCAATCTTCAATCAAATCAAAATAGAACATATCACCATTCCACTTGTACCTTGAACGGATTGTTCTCTGTTTCTTGCATCTGCAAGTTCTGCTACACGTCACCTCTGTGTGCCTACTTTCTATCAGATTAGAATATGATCCTTCCTTACCTGCATAAACTTCTTAAAACATAACTTTGTTCTCAATTCTTTCACATAGAATTTCTTTGTTCTGTTTTAACACCAATTGTTTCAATTACAATTCTGCTCTGATACCAAATAATGCAGGATCATCCCCGCTTACACCCACAGTATGCATCTACAATGCATAAAAACATTTGTCCCAGGAATTTTAACTCTCTGACGAGTCAAGATATCAACCATCAATGGTTAAGGACCCCTTCCTTAATTTCTGTGGAATAATTTATTAAAACCCAACATAGCCTAACCCTTAGGCAATATCCACTTATCGAGATTTTAATTAACGCTCAAGCCTTCACATAAGACTCTATTAAAGCTTTTCACTAAGTCCTTCCTATAGGGACTTAAAAACCCCTCATAACCTTCAATAATATTAATATCGGGACTTATTCACTCTGCTAAACCTTTGTTACCCCTTAACCACATATATATAACCTTTCCCTCTTTAAACCATGGTTACATATATTTTAACGCATAACTTACCTTTAACGCAGAACTTCAATTCTGTCGGAATTCAATGGAATAACCGATCGAAACACATAGGCTGGACTTCAAACATTATAAACTCGCGTTCATAATTGTCGTCAGCTCCGCACTCATCCATCGCCTTTCCATTGCGCTCTCCATTCAAACTCCGATCAATGATCAAACAACTTGCGTTATAACCTTCACCGTTGATCTATCCTTAATGGATCCGATGGTTCACCCTGATTTCGGGTAGATAACAAGCATGGGGTTTAACTGCCCAATAAAGTGGTTTCCCCTCTCCACTACTCTGCTACATGTTGCATTATGAATGGAATCAGAGCCAAATGGAAGAATGCCGCTTATGGTCCTTCTTCCGCCCGAAATCCACTTTCCTATATAAAAACCATTTCTTCGCGAGTTATCTTTCACGCGCTCTTTCATGTGATGACCGTTCATCTTTGAGATCTAACGGTTCCTATGCACTGTCTCTTCACTCCTCCACTTGTTCCCTTTCTTTAACTTTAATTTGTCATTCAGTGTTTTTCCTTGTGGTTTTGGGTTTTCCTTCGGGGTTTCAGCTTCCGCTCTTCCGCTACTCAACCTTTTCTCTGAGCTTAACCTTTGCGAATTCTCCCTTTGCTACTTCTCCAGAGCTCCACTTTGATATTCAATTGGATTCAAAGACCCCTTTATGATTCCTCTGAATCATTCTGTTCCTCTGTGTGTCCTTCAAAATTCTGCCTACAACCCTTGTTGCAGAACCTACGAATTCACATATAATTCATTCATAAATACTCATTTCACACAATTACATAGTTAGGGAATAAACCTATGTATATATAAGTATGAGCAAATAATTAAATTCGAGATTCGCTGTCTCTCACACAGGCCTGATCTTCAATATCAGTGGCCTCTTTCTCTTACTCTGCCTGTAGGCTTACATTTATACCAGAAAGGTTCTGTTGAACTAATTCTGGTTCAAATCCTAGATTTACTGAACTGACTCCTAAATGTCTTCTATGTCCACTTCTAACTTCAATTAATTCCTAAGAACTCTCTCTTGTTCCTCAAATCATGAAACTACCTTTAGAGTTATAATTGACTCCTAACTCTCTTGTCATTATTAACCACTCATGTTCTCCTTTATTCGAGAGCATTTATAAACATCCTCACACATCTAATTAATTCCTATTCTAATCACTTAAAAGTCTAAATATTACATTAATTTGAGACTTAGAAAACCAACTTCCTTAAAACACATGACCCCCTATGCCTACTAAAATACAACGATTTTCCTTGGGTTGAATGCTCCTGCATCACCCGATGAGTTCATGCAACATATGGATGTAGAGGACCAATTATTGAGGTTGAGTCCTTGATGTTGATTTTATTTTCAGTGTTCATTATCCATTTTTACTTTTTAGTTTTAACTTTTGAGTTGTGACACTAGATATTGATGACCTAAGATTGATTCTTGACTCCTCACTCTTAACTATTTTTGAGTTTGAGATTTTGAGTTATATAAATTTTGAATTTAATAATTTACTATTTTAGTGTTCAAACTTCAGTATCTAGTAATATAGTATATCGTAATACTAATATTAATATACTATCTTGTTTTTCTTTCAATTTAGATACTAGAATGATGAATGATGAATTTAATTGTGAAATCAATGTAGATTGTCAAATGATGAATGATATGGACCAATATATTTGAATATTTCATTATTGAATCTCACGTTATGGATGAATGATGAGTATCTCCTATGAATGATGTATGTATCAAAATGAATAATGAGGATGGATCAATGTATGCCATTATTTAATTCAATTATGAAATTTGATCTGCAAATAAAATTTAAATGTATTACTATTAATTTGTTTATGCTTTCATTTTGAAATTTGAATTCCCCACACCCCCAAAATTTCCCTAAAATTTGAGGGTATTCCTACATGCCCCATGTGCGTCTCCCCACACCCGAGTCTGGATAGAGCATTGGTTTTATTAATTTCATATGTAGTTGTTTAATTTTATTGGTAAAATAGTTATTTAGTTTTGTTGGCCAACTTTAAGATATAATTATGTTTAAATTATTTTAGATTAACTCTTAATTTTATATATATGTCTTTTGGTTAATTTGCGTATATATTTGTATATCTTTAGAGTCTTGATTTTTACATGATATGCCATTACATTTAAATATGTTTGTTTCTATTTATTTATTTTTCATAGTTAAAAAAACAATTTTATTAATAAATTTTAATGTGGCACCAGCTTTAAAATATGATTATATCTCAGTTTTTGTATTAATATAAGAGTAATTTAAAAAAATAATAAATTATAATTGATATAAGGGTAGTTTCTTAACTAAGAAAATCAAATTTGTTATAAGAGTAATTTCTTTATTAAGAAAATTGCATGAGCATAATTTTTAGAGAGGAAGGATAATTTATGTCTTGTATTTGTGTTTTTATTTATGGAGTTTTTATTATATATCATTTTAATTTACATATATTCTATTTGTAATGAAAAAAATAATATTATAGAGAAGGCATGTTTTATATTTTAGTTTTTGTATTGAAGTTTGTGAGTTTATTTTGTATTTTGTAATTGTTTTTTGATGAGTATGTTTAATTTGTTATTCTAATTTATAATATGTTTAGATTTAGTTTTAAAGGTTGGTTAAATTTTTTTAAGGGTGGTTCACAAACACTGCTAAGTGTCTGCTATATCCACAGGAAAATTCAGGTAGATCAACTCACAGGGATTTACCTGTCGGCCAAACTAGCAAGGCCTAACCCCAAGGGCGTCGAGGAGATTTGACCCCGTGACCTCTTGATAAGCGAGGTACTTAGCAACAGGAACTCAACCCACTGAGCTATCCCTTGGGGCGTGGTGACTCAATTGGTTGAATACTTATCATGAAAACACCTTTGCGATTGAGAGGTTACGAGTTCAATTCTCTCGACACTCTCTGGGTTAGGCTCTGTGGTTGAGCCAATGGGAAGTGACATAACCCTCCCAAATCTCCGGGGTCTGTGGAAAAAACAAACAAAAAGAAAACCTAAACATCTTTAGATGTCAACAAATTTTATTATTTAGTATTATATATATGTTATTTGTATACTTGGAAATCATCACTTGACAAATAAATTAAAGTTGCAATACTTCTCTCTACAATATCATATGAATGTTTAAATTAGTTGGTAACTCCATTTTTTCATGTGTTTGGTATTCAATTTTTTTTTGGAAGGGGAAGAGACCGGGTTTGTGCCATAAAATGAAATGGTTTTAGTTTCTTAACTTTCTTTTAATCTCCTATCAACTGCAGAAAGTGTTATAAAAAAATTAGCAAAAGTATAAAGCATCAAGGGATTTATCTTATGCAACTTAGGAAGGTTACCCAATGTTGCCACAATAACTCTTTTTTTCTCTAACTCAAGGGGACTTCCCTAAAGATAGGATTGCTAAGGCTATAGAGTGTAGGAACAAGGTGATTTATTGAAGAGAGCCTTGGAAAAACAAGTGGTTGTAGCATAATTGGAATAATGAAGGTGTGAAAACAAGATGAAGGTGAAAACCCCATGATTAAGTGCTAATTAAACCTTGGGAAAATGGAGTTATTAAATTATAGACCAAAGGGGGTGAATGCATGGAGATGTAAGGTAGTGTATGAAAATTATAAAACATTACCCAAATGAAACATGGTTTGTTACAAGGTTTTTACAACACAATTACAAGGGTTTCCTATAATAAAATCAATGCATAATTAAAATGGCAACATTAAGTCTTACACACAGGAAAACTATAATAAAATCAATGCATAATTAAAATGGCAACATTAAGTCTTACATAAAGGAAAGCTACTATACATCCAATCTTCTATTAAGCTCCAAGCATATGATGTACAAATGTAGTCAAAGCGGAGAGCTCATCAATCTCCAAAGTCTCAACAACCATTACAATAGAGATAAAGCTCACCTTTATAGAGGGAGTCTCTTACCTCTTGCAATAAAAAAATTATTATTTGTTAAGAAATAATATAAAAATGTAGTCAGATCCCTCTTCAATCCATGACCGAGTATGTCAAGTTATGCTTCCCCTCAACTAAAAAATGAATGAATTTACATCAAATTTCTAAGAGAGGGTTTACAAATAAAAATATACATGATAACCAAGTCATCATGCAAAAGAGACATAAAATTCACCCTCCCACATGTGTGCATGCAAAAATATAATAAAATATCTTCAACATGGGAGGATATGTTTAGGGATCCACCTAAAAGAGATAATGAAGGGTGGCCTCCAAGATGTATGAGGGGGAAGACAAAAAAATCCTCCCAAAATAACATTTATACAAAAAATAACATCCATAACAACCATACAAAAAATATCAAAGTGGTCAAAGAATGCATGCAACCAATCCACATGTATGGATCCCAAGGAACCAACTCCATGGATGTATTTGCAAAGTGCCAATTAGATGGAGCACTCTACAAGAAAATAAATGGTCAACCTCCCAAAAATGTGGACCATCTCATAAGTGCATCCTCCAAGACAAGACATCAATAATAGGAAAAATACCAAACAACAACATGCAATATGCCACATGTGGCCCTCCAAAAATGTGACATGCCTCTCAAGCAAACATTGTCATAACCACCTCAAATAAAATAATATATGTGCTAGTTCAAGGGGGTGAGGGCGATTTGCAATAAAATTCAAAGGATGAAAAATATAGTTGAAATATCCATGAAATAAGGATGAAAGAGTAGCTAGGAGAGGTACACCCTAGAAAATTGTGCAACCTAACCTTTGTTTACTCAATAAATAATACAAATAGGCATTTTCTACTGATACTACAAAATCGCCCAGATGATAGTTTTCTCACCGAAATTTGGTAAAATAAAATTCAAAAAATCAGAATGCTGGAGTGTTTGAATCATTTTTTTGATGGTGGAAATGGATTCAACACCATCAAGAACCATTGGGGCACCCAAAATCTTGAAGTTTGATAGCTGTAACCTAGATTTTCAAAAATTTATGATGGATTTTGTCATAATCTTGCTGGAAATTCCATTATTTTCAGGGCCAATTTGTGGGGTTTTTAGACTACACTAAAAAATATTCCTATGAATTGCACACTTGAAAAAAGTGCCCAAAGTAGTGTGATATCATCAATACTCATTCTAGAACCATGTGTTTCTTTGCCAATACCATCAATTGATTTCCTCAAACCATGTACACAAGAGAAATTACATTATGGAGAAGTGTGCCTACCTCTTCAACAATGATTAAATAACCATGTAAGCCTTCTTTGATATTTATGCCAAAATGGAAGTACTTAAGCCAAAACCCTAAGTCTCCTCCAAATAACCCCTCAAAATGTGAATAACTACCAAGTGAAGTAGGGTGGTGAGGAAGTTAACCTTAATCCAGATAAAATGGATTAAATCAATAATTGAATGGTTAAATTAACTTCAACATGTGTGTGCAAAAGTTGTGCTTGTGTACAACCATAGCCCAATTTCCCAATAGTAACTAATATATTAAATCAACATGGACATGTGTAACAACGAAGAAGAGTGCACTCCAACAAGGTTTGTGCCATGCAAATAAGATGTATCTCCTACCAAACGTGACATACCTAAACCCCAAGGTACTTTTATGGAGGTGGGGTATTCATTTTTTTTGTTGTATGAATTTTGTTTGGGCCATCTCTAGTCTTCTTTCTATGGTCAAGATCATCTTCTATTAGTCGAGATATTTACAATGATATAAATTTTACTTCATTCTGAGTTTTGGACACAAAGTTATGGTCCTTAGAATATTTGTCAATTTATGTCATGTTAGTATTTGTACAGTGGTCATCGTTTACACATGGTAGCCTTGTGCCCACATGTCATCACTGCATTATGCTATCTTCCTTACACAACTATATATATGGATCTTCCAATATATGGAAAAATCCAAAAAACCCATTTAAATAAACATTCAAATATTGGTGTTTTGGTCTCCATTTCATTATCCACAAGGGATGCCACCTTAGTCACCACATCAACGTGACCATACCTTGGATGCCAAGTTAGTATATCATGCCAACATTCCACATCATATGACATTATATGGCATGCCACATCATTGATGACACACCAATGGCCACATCAACCACCACATCACGTGCCACATCCATCGACTTGTTGTCTATCCTATTGGCATTTGTATCCATGATTTCTCAAAAGGCACATTTTCAAGAAGTTTTGGATTTTTAGACTTTTAGATCCTAATTTTGTTGATGGATGAGAAGAATTCTACGAGAGCAACAAATATCGAATTTCAAATCTTTCAAATATTCAAATTCTAGTAGGTGAAAAGAAAGTTCCTCAACAACAGATGGAAAGGGTAGACCGTCAGATTCAAGATCTTCTAGATCCATCCATATTTTGTTAATAAATGGGAAATTTCCTGATAACCAATGAAAATGTAACTTTACTAAGCTCCATTAATGACTTGAATAAGCCCAGATGTTCAAAATTTAGGTCTCTGAGACTTCCTAGTTGACCTGTACTGGAGCCTTGGAAAGGTAGTGGTGTAGCCTGAGGGATTATAGAGGCAAAGAAGAGAGTACATTACCTTGGGTTATGCAGGTTGATGGGAAACATCAAAATATACATAGGAGTGATACTAAGGTTTGGTATCTTGGCCTTGACCATGTTTTGTACTAGTTATGTACCATAATTGGCTTTAAGTAATCCTTTTCCCTTGTGGAGTCATAGCCCCAATTCAAGGGTGACTAATATTTGAGAGCATTGACATGGTGGAGTCTATGTCTAGGAGGAACATCCAAAGCTTGTAGCCATTCTATTACTTTCAAAAGATAAGTACTTTGTTCACATGTTATGCTAAATTCCGTGTTGTTATGTTTTAATACCATGAATTATAATGTTGTGGTCGTGTATATTCTTTTTCATGCTTGATTTAAAGGATATTTTGTGTATATATCATATAGACTAAAGTATTGTTGGCATCAATTGTAGGTCATTGTTATTTCTATTATAGTGTGGTTGCTATGGTAAATTTAAAGAGAAATTGTGTAATTTCCTAGTACCTTGTCACCCTTGCAGACATTGTGGCTAGGTACATTACAAAGTGATATTGTAGCTCCAGTTTCAAGACTAGGCTTACATGGGCTAAAGGAAGAGAGTAGAAACAAATGTTCAAAGTACATGTACAATTTGTTTGACAAAATATTTTAGTTGACTACAAATTACGTGTCAAAATATCTTAATCGGATGTGATCTAGCTATCAATATGTGAAAGTTGGAAACATAATAGTTATGGACTTTTCCAGTGTATCCACAAAGTTTATTTCTCTTATTGATGGGTGCCTTTTGTTAAAAATGGCATGAATTAGATGGAAATAGAGTAGTGAATGGGTGACCATGGCTTGAAAATAATGGGTTTCCATTATTGAGGGAGGATATATTTGGCACTAAGACAATTGGTTTTCTCACAAAGATCTTTGTGAAGAAAATCACAAAGGCATATTCTTTCATTTTCAAATTTGTGAATGTCATAGGAGGGAAGCATGGGAGGTTGGTATCATGCTTTAAATTTGTAAATACATTGATTTTCCTTTAAAAAGGGATTATTATTACTCGAAAAAGAGTGTCCCTATTAGCTTTTTGGTGAGAGGGATTTCAAGACAGATTCCAGCTAATTTTTCATTGTATGATCAAAATTCCTAAGATGCCTTACATTGGCTATTTTCGAGTAGAGCCAAGGTAGGTTTGTGTTGGGTTTTAAGGGAAAGCTACTCCATGCTCACTTCATCGTCATTGGATTCAACCAGAACGATTTCTATGCCTTCAAATTTGTTTCCATTTACACAATCTATCATAGTATGGCTAAAGAACGCTAGGTTTTCGACTTGATATTAGAAATGAGTATCTACTTGTGGAACATGATGATTAGAGGGCATGTGTTAGGATTGTTCACTATGGATGGTGCGACACCATATTGTGTCTTGGAGAGAGAACACAAGCCATCTTAAAGAGAGATTGAAACTTGTGTGTGACACATGTTTGTGATTTTATTTGCGACTTTTTGATGCGTTTGATAAGAAATCATGAGCATGATGTCACCTTGGGCATGGCATGGGAAATTGGCACAAGTGTACCCCACCATCCCGAATTTGTAGACGAACTTTGGCACAAGTTTGACCATTTGTGGCATGGTTTTCATAGGGTGGATCAGGACTGCACAAGGGTAGGCCAAGAGTTGGGATGAGTTGGAAAGGCATATGGACATGTAGAAACATATGAAAAATTTATATGGGGTCGCCACCTCTTATAGACTGTTCACAGGTCATATGAAAGGTTGCGATACTACACCTAGCCTACTACCATGAAACCTATTTAGATGTGATCACATGGAGGTATAAGGTAAGAAATCAAGCAAGAAACTTTGTGTTCGATCTTAAATGAGGGTTTCAAGTCAAAAAATAGAGGAGTACTTGCATGAGAGGAAGGTCCTTCTTGCCTATGAGGAAGAGGAAGGCCAATTCGAGTGTTAAGGGGTATTTCTATTCTATTTTCACTGACTGCATCATGAAAAGAGAAGGTTCGAGCTGCAACGAGTGCCACAACTCTAAGAACAAAAGTTGCAAGTATGAAAGAAGGTCAAAAATAGAGTTAGGGTGTTTTTGTTACCTATAGGGTGTGACAATGGGGTGGCAGGACTCAAGTTACTTGTGTAGGTTTGTTTTGGGCCTGTTTTGTATATAGGTTGGGGAATAGGGTATAGAAATTGGGTGGTAGGACTAAAGCCACCCATGTAGGGTAATTTTGGATTTGTTTTGCATACTGATTGAGGAAGAGGGTTCCAGGTTGGCACCCAAAATTTCCTAGGGATATTTCATGTGGTTTTATGTTGTCTATTAGGGTCAATTTTAAAACCTAAGGTCCCACCCTAAGGGTACACTTGTATGTTGTATACTTTGGGGGATTGTGCATTGTACAATTGGAGGTTTGCTTGGGAAGCCATAATAGGGGTTTTTGGTAAGGATTTGACCCTTGCTGTATGTAACATTATTTTGGAAATAATACATTTATACATTTTTATATTGGGATTGGTAAAGGGCCCTTCCCATCACACATATATTGTGCACAATTTTATTGATCATTTGTATGTATATTGCGACATTTTATTGTAGCATGATGATATTTTTTTTTTCTAAATAAGTCTAAGATCTATTACTGTAACAAAATGATACAAGGAGGCTCTAGCCTCTGCAATTCTGAGCCAAGGTTCATGGCATAATGCAGCAAAATCAAAATTAAGACTGCCCAGAAGTGGGAAACCAGTCCAAACCAAAATAAATTTGTTGTCCGCTAGGGGAAACCAGCATACGAACATGGAGCAATATTCTATTGAATTCATACTAACTATTTTGCTCAAAAATTCAAAAGTAAACCCATAGACTTGGTTGTCGACAACTTGAAACCTGAAGACACGTGGTGAATTAGTTGTCATTTGATGCTGACAGGCATTCTCTGATAATTAGGCACCTGTAGGCGTTAGGGTCGTCCTCGTCTTTCAGCAGCGCGCTCATGTCATCCTTCTCCAGAGGTTCTCGATTTTTCTTTAAGGCAGAAGGCTTGCCTTGAGCATTATCACTCTTCTCCATTGCATGTGTGGGGCATCCTTTGTTGCTGGAAGGCTCCTCTTGAAAGGTAACTGTGATGGTAGCCTTTATGAGTGGTCGATTCAAAGAGAAATGGTAAATGAATTGGGCAGAATGGTGGGATTGCTGAGAGCTAGAAGGGATATCAATAACTGGTATGGTGGTTTGCACAAGTTGGGAGCGGACAACGCGAGTGCAGCCTCTGTCACTGCAAGTATCGGGATAATTTGACGAGGGGGAAGAGGAGTCTAAGATTGTTGAGGGCAGAGAACATGGCAATCTCCTTCTGCTGCTACCCCTCTTGCTACGCATTCACTGGCGTAGTTGAGGCATGATGGCTTGGGGATGAAGAGACTGCCTGTGAGAGGTCAGCACTGAGCAGAGCTCAAAGGTAGAAGGCTCAGAAGGCTCAGAATCAAAAGTTAGGTTGCAGATCAAAATCTGAGAGTAATGGTTGCCCTTTCCAAAGTCTATGTAGCAGAGAATATTGCATCTCCTTCCCCTCGTAGTGCGTGTGCTCGATTCCACTGGAGCCAGGGGGCACTTGCAGCTCAAAGGTGGAGGAGTAAAAATAGAGGAAGTGGGTCGAATGTTGCCTAAGGGCTCCATGATGCAAAGTCGAGGTGGGATGGTGCTAGTGAGTTGGTTTGAGTGCCGCATTGAATGGCATTTACTGTTGTTGAATGGAATTTTTCTCTATGTGCAATCTTATGGGTGGCCATGTGGCTATGCCATTTGCCATCCCGTGCCACTACCATCAGATCACTCTTTGTGTACACCTGCATCCGGGAGTGGCACGATGATATTGTATGACATGATGATGTGAATTTGAAGTGAAGTGAAATTATACTTGTGGATAGCTACATGTTCTTATTCCACATTATATTAGAGGCGTAGTCTAGGTGGAGTAATCATGAGTTGGTCATGCCATCGTTGAGGAAACACACTGGTGCCACACACTTAGAGGTCACAAGACACCTTGAATTGTGTGAACACTCTGTAAGTGTGATAATATGCTTATAGTAGCCCCAACGAAGAGCACTCAAACAATATTATCAAATGCATGAGGCTTAAAACAACTAGGAAACTATACCATTCCCTTTATGTTGAAGGCATGTGCTTCTATGTCAGTTCTATAAGAGGGCAATGATATTTCTCATCAAATAGTTGAATTGTAGTGATTGCCCTCGTAGACATGTATGGTAGATGTGGGGAGTTAGAGATTACACACAAAGTGTTTGAAAAAATGCCTCAAAGAGGTGTGGCATTATGGAATAACATTATTGGGAGATATGAACAAAATGGTCACTCCACTGAGACCTTGGAACTCTTCAAGAACATGTAGCTGACTGGTGTAAATCTGAACCACATTACCATTGTCATTGTGATCTCAACGTGTGCAAATGCAATAGGGTGAATACATTCATGGGTACATTTTTAGAAACAGATTTAAATATGAGGTCTTTATGGGAAATTCCCTAGTAGCTAAGCATGCCAAATGTTGAAGTATTGATATTGCACATAGTGTTTGAAGAAATGCATACAATGATTGTGGTTTTGTAGAATGTGATGATCTCTAGATATGCACATAATGGATATTATGTTAAGGATTTAGCTCTTTTTCAACAAATGAAAATGACTAATGTGAGTTCTAATAGAGCCACCATTGTAAGTGTTCTTCCATCACGTGCCGAGTTAGGATATTTGCAACAAGGCAAGGATATTCGTGACTATGTTTTAAGAAACATATTAGAGTTAGATGTTGCTACACAATGATTTCTTATAGCTATGCATTCCAAATATGGATATGTGGATATTGCACGATAGTTATTTGACAATACATTGAAAAGGGATGTGGCTCCATGGAATTCAATGATTGTTGGGTATGTTCAAAGTGGACATGCTTACGAGTCATTGATTCTCTTTCATCAAATGCAACTTGTGGATATGAAACCCAACCTGATCAATATATTGAGCGTGACTCGTACATGTACCCATTTAGTAGCTTTGCAACGAGCAAGGTCATCCATGCTTATGTAATTAGTAGTGGATTTGAGTTAGATGTTAATATGGGAACTACACTTATAGATATGTATGCCAAATGCAAATGGATATAGTGATCTGAAATGGAGCAAATTAGTAATGTTGTGTAATTTCCCATTTAGAATAAAACCCAAGATTCTTATCATTTTCTTATCAAGTGCTTAAGGATTCACCTTTTTTGCTTAATTAATTGATTCCCATGAGAATTTCTTATGCAAATGTTACAAACAATTTAACATAAAACATATGTTGAATAACATCAAAATAACAACAAAGAACATCAAAATACAACACACAACACAAAGATTTGATGAGGAGTTCACCCCTCCTGGGCTACGTCTCCTTGGTCTAGCTTCCAATGCTTGGGCCTCTCTATTATGCTAAAAAATACAACAAAAGTGTGTTTACAATGCTCAAATGCCTTTAAAACCTGTCTCAATGAGTTCAGAAAACTCAAAAATGGCTATCTGGCCTCTTTTTGCCACCAATTTGGTGGAAAAATGATAGAGTTATGACTTCTCCTAGTTTCCCCACTATTCCTTCCACAAAATGCTCCACATCTGGCATGATCCTGCAAATTAGCCCCAAAAACCACTAACTAGGTGAAAATTTCGCTGCGGTGGGCTATAATCTGTCTGCCAAATCAAAAATCGCAATCGGCAAGGACTGGTGGGCTTAAGGTTTGTGAACACGACGACGATGTGTGATTGCAATGTGCGCGAACCCAATGAGAGTATTAACCGGAGCCTGTAACCTTATCCCATCTGGGATATCGCGATCGGTGGAAAACTAATGGTCTTGGATATGCGAGATTGTGCAGTATTGTGATTTGCGATTGCGATCTCACATCACAACCCTAATCTCATCGGGGGTCGATTCTGTCATAAATCATTCCCTTCACCAATTTGTGATTGTGATCACATTGCAACCCGATACCTGTTGGGGTTGATTTTTGTAATGCCTTCCCTGTTGCGAAGTGCGATTGCGATTTATCACATAGCAACCCTGGCCTTGCTTGGAGCCGATTCTTTAACACGACCCACCCACATCATGTGATTTTCTATATGTGGGGGCCAATGGTTGCTTGCCACTTGGAGCCTCCTCATTCACTGAAAGACCTTGCCACATCATCCAATCTTGCCATGTAAGCAAGTCAAATTTGAACTTTGACTTGCTCTAAATTCTGCATATGAGCTTGGATTTGAGTGTCGTTCACACCATTGGAACCAAAATGACGAGATATTCAATCTGAAGCTAAGTTTAACAAAATTCTGACACTTTGAGTTTTGAGCATAATTTTGAGCACCTGATCACTCCTCCCCACTGGAAGCTTTTGGACCCAAAAATATTATATTTAGTTATTGAACAAATGAGGGTACTGTTCCCTCACCTTCCCCTCTTCATTCCATTTGGCCTTTGATGGATTTGTACCTTTGAGACCCACTCGAAGATAATCAACATTTCCCCTCGTTGATGTTATCGTTCTTCTGTCAAGTATGGTGTCTTGCTGAAGCTCATCAAGAAATTCTGTAGAAAAATCTTCAATTGATGGAATTTGTACACTTTCTCCTTGATCTTCAATCAAAGGAGGCTCATAAAATCTTAATTTTTCAACATCAACAATAGAATAAATTTGCATATATGAAGGCAAATCAAGCTTGAAAGCATTATTACCAATCTTTTCCAGAATTTTAAATGGACCATAACGGATTGCTTTTAGCTTTTTACCTTCACACTGAAGCCTTTCCTTACTAATGTAAATCCAAACTTCATCACCTACTGATGATCCACACAATGCTTATCATGCCTTGCCTTATATTTGCCTTGATTTTTTTCTAGTTGTTCTTGAACTATTTGGTGAATCAAATGAATTTTCTCAATGAATTTCTTTGCTTTGTCTATGTCACTATGTCCATCTACAACTACATCTTTCCCAAAGATGAAATCCAAGGGAAATTTTGGCAAATAACCAAGACATACCTCAAAAGGCGAAGTTAGAGTAGAAGAATGTTTTGCTCAGTTGTAAGCATGCTGAATATAATGCAACTGTTCATCCCACAACTATGGATGTTTGCTGCAATATCCTCTTAGAAAATGAATAACTGTCCATTTAACCACTTCAGTTTGACCATCTGTTTATGGATGGAAGGTTGTACTTTTCTTCAAATTTCTGTCCATCAAGTTCCATAAATTTTACCAAAAATTCCCAACAAATCAGGAATCACGATCACTTACAATAGAAGTAGGTAATCCAAAATGAACCCATACATTTTGAAAGAAAAGTTGAGCTGTTTGTTCAACTATAATTTTTTTTCACAAGGCATTAATATGCACATCTTGCTGAACCTATCCACAACTACGTACAAATAAGCATGACCTTTTCTTAATAAAGGAAGACCTCCTACAAAATTCATATATAGAAACACTCTCCCATGGATGTGAAGGCATTGGAAGTGGTGTGTACAATCCTAGTTTCCTATTACTAGGCTTACTGACTGCACACAATGAACAACCTATAATAAAATGTGACACACTTTCAAGCATATGAGGCCAGTAAAAATGCCTCTTAAGATTTTCCACTGTTTTACTTACATCGAAATGTCGAGCCATAAGAGAAGTGTGTGCTTCCCTTGTGACATTTACTCTCCCTCCCTGTGGAACACAAAGTTTTCCAAAATGATACAACAAATTATCATGTACATGGTATTCTAATTCCTCAACTTGGTGGCCTTGACACAAGTTTGAATATACCTTTTGAAAGTCAACATCATGTATGTATTGTTCAACATAACTTTTAGGCAAAACATAATGATTCTTGAGTAAAATGGCTACATTAACAACCGTCTAGAAAGCATATCAACAACTCTATTATAAATACCTTTCTTGTACCTGATTACCAAGTGGAATTGCTGTAAGAATCTAATCCAACGAAAGTCCCTTGATTGCTGCAATTTTGTTTGAGACTGTAGATGTTGCAAAGGTTAATGATCGGTGTGAATAATGGTTTCTTTTCCCATTAAATTATGCTTCCATTTCTTCACACTTTTTACCAATGCATAAAGCTCTTTATCATATGTAGGATAGTTAATAACAACACTATTAAAAATATCAAAATGAAATGAAATGCGCTGACCATGCTGTAAAATAACTACACCCATGGCGTATTCACTTGCATTTGTTTGTATTTCAAATGGTTGTTTCAAATTCGGTAATGCTAAAACTGGGGCTGAGCTGATCTTTTGTTTTAAAGCATCAAATGCTTTTTGTTGTTTGCCTCCCCACTGGAAGAAAACCTTCACGTTGGTCAAAGCATGTAGTGGATCTGCTATGGAAGAGAAATTGGCAATGAACTTCCTTGAGTACTGCGCTGATCCCAGAAAACTCCTTACTTCTTTGACTAATTTGGGTATTGGCCAATTCACAATGACCGACACTTTAGAGGGGTCAATCTTCATCTCACCTCCTCAAACTATGTGGCCCAAATACACTAAGGAAGTTTTCCCGAAGTCACATTTAGACATCTTCAAAAATAATTGTTCTTTTTTCAAGACATCCAACACTTTCCTCACATGCTTGACATGTTCTTCTCGTGATTTGCTAAATATCATAATATCATCTAAATAGACAATTACAAACTCATCAAGAAAGGATCTTAAAATATCATTCATAACTCTCATGAATGTAGCTGAAGCATTGCAAAGATCGAAAGGCATAACAACCACTCAAAAAATCCCTGTTTGGTTTTAAAAGTGGTCTTCAAAATATCCTCCTCAACTTTTCTAACTTGATGATATCCACTTCTCAAGTCTAATTTAGTGAAATATTTTTCATTCTTCAATTGATCTAGCAAATCATCTATTCTGTGTAGTGGGTATCGATTCTTTATGGTAATTTTATTCAAAGCTCGATAATCTACACACATGTGCCAGGTTCCATCTTTCTTGGGTACCAAAACAATTGTTGAACCACATGGCGAAGTAGAGGGAATAATTACACCTTTATCTAACAATTCTTGGACTTGTTTCTTAATTTCTAAGCTTTCCAAAATTGACATTCGATATATACCGATATTTTGGAGTGGATAGTCTTGCTATAGCTAAATTTTGTGCTGAATTCCCCTTTTTGGCGGCAATCCCTTTGGTTCTTGAAACATATCTCCATATTGATTGACCACATCAACCAATTCATTTTTCAGCTTCACATCACAACCTACAAAGGATTCACACTCCATGTCATTCTTCTGCTTGATCATAGGGAGCATGAGATTCTTGCTGGAATTGAATAGTTGCTTCATTTGCCTTGTGCTTGCTAAAGACAGATTAAGCTTTCTACAATGGACTGTCACAATATACTCCAATCCATTCTTGAACAAATGATATTTTTTCTCAAATCTATGGAAAATGAATTTTTGGTCATACAGATACGGGCTTCCCAACACAATTCCAGAAATATCCAGTGACACTACATCTAATTTGAATTCATCAATGAAATTGGAAATAATAGAAAACCTGAAAACAAATTTCCTTGTGACCTGAAGATTTTCATCCTTGGTTATTCAACCCAATAGATACGGTTTATGATGAGGCATGGTTTCCAGATTCAACTTCTTGACCAAGTCTATAGAAATTAAATTTGCCTGTGATCCACTGTCAAACAATGTCTCAATCTTGGTGTGTTTGGAAATAACTCTGATATGGAATAGCTCAATTCCGTTTTCTTCATTTGAAGCGTTGTTGGAGTTATTTCATGCGCTGGTGCTTGCCACAACTTCCTCTTTTCTTGTTTTTGCCATGGATTTTCCTTTAGTGACTGTGGCTACAATATTTGTACAACAACATTTGTCTTATGTTTCCCTTTATTGTTCAATTTCTTCAGTCTTAATTCAAGATGAAGCTTCTAGCAATGTGCTTCATCATGGCCCTCTTTGGAACAATTCTTGCACATGGGTTTCTCCCCTTCTTTCTTAACATAAGCATTTTTCTTCTACTTTCCCTTAGACTTGTTTCCTTTTTCACCACCTTGGAATGGCTTCTTCGTACCTTCTTCTTGTACATTTTTCCCTCTTTCTTTAAGGTGTGTAGCTTGAACACATACCTCATCAAGATTCATGGGATAAAACATAAGATTGGTGTGTCGAAGATAGATATGCAAACCTCTTATGTATTTCAACAAAGAATCTTGTGACTGCAAGTCTACTCCTAGCATAAGAGCTCTTCTCCTAAACTCCTGAGTATACTCTTGCACATTTTGAACTTTTAACTGTCTGAAATTTTCAATTCATGATAGCTTTTTTCATACGAGCTAAAGGGTAGAATTGTGTTTTTATAGCAGCAATGAAATCAGACAAAGTAATAGAGATCTTACCATGTTTTTTGATCTCGTCTTGAGTCCTTGCTTCCCACCAAATGAGTGTTGCACCCTCCATTCTCAAGGAATCTAACTAAATCTTTATGTCATCTTGTTAAAAGTTTTGAATCCTACAATACACCTCCAATTGATGAATCCAATTATCAAGCTTCTCTGCATTCACTTCACCATTACACATGGGAAACTCGAATTTAACATCTAGTTTAAGTAGAGGTGATTTTCCAGCTCCTTTTGAAGAATGATTATGAGTATGACTAAGGGTTTTATTAGTGGAAGAGTGTGAAGATGATTGTGAAGAATAAGATGAAGAAGATGTTGGATAGGATGAAGGTTTATCTACATTCCCATTACCTCCTCTTGAAGAGCCTTCTCCTTTGGGAGGTTTGGAACTTTATCCTTGCAACCTACTATTCCTCTCTTCACAGAGGATCTTCACCATCTCTGTCATATCAATGAAAACCTTTCTGAAGGTCTTCTCATCTTCTGTCATGTTTGTAGGTTCTCCTTCATGAGACATGATCTCTGGAGTCTCAACTACAACTTGAGGCTAAATTGGTGTTGGAGATTGTGGAAACCTTTCTCTTCTTCCCCTTGACCCAACTTCATGGCTTCCAACCAACTTTCCTTCACCTCTTTTGAGTTTTAACCTTGTTAGCATGACACAAAACTAGCAAACAATAAAATCCTTCTTTCACAAAGCAAATCTAGTAAGCAAAAGTCAGTGCTCTGATACCAACTTGATCTAAAATGGAGCAGATTAGTAATGCTGTGCTAATTCTCCATTGAGAATAAAACCCAAGATTCTTATCATTTTCTTATCAAGTGCTTAAGGATTCACCATTTTTTGTTTAATTAAATTATTCCCATGAGAATTTCTTATGTAAATGTTATAAACAATTTAACATAAAACATATGCTGAACAGTTACAACAAAATAACAACGAATAACATCAAAATACAACACACAACACAAATATTTGATGAGGAGTTCACCCCTCCTGGGCTACGTCTCCTTGGTCTAGCTTCCAATGCTTGGGCCTCTCTATTATGCTAAAAATTACAACAAAAGTGTGTTTACAATGCTCAAATGCCTTTGAAACTTGTCTCAATGAGTTCAAAATACAAAATTAGCTATCTAGCCTATTTTTTCCACCAATTTGGTGGAAAAATGAAGGAGTTATGACTTCTCCTAGTTTCACCACTATTCGTTCCACAAAATGCTCCACATCTGGCATGATCCTACAAATTAGCCCCCAAAACTGCTAATTGGGCAAAAATTTCACCGCGCGACGGGCCGTAATCTGTTGGCCAAATTATAAATCACAGTCGACAAGGACTAGCAGGCTTAAGGTCTGTGAACACGACATTGATGTGCGATTGCGATTTGCGTGAACCCGACGAGAGTATTAACTGGAGCCTATAACCTTATTGCATCCGGGATATCACGATCGGCGGAAAGCCAATGGTCTTGGATATGCAAGACTATGTAGTATTGCGATTTGCAATTGCGATATCGCATCGAAACCCTGATATCACTGGAGGCCGATTCTATTGTAAAGCCTTCCCTTCTCCAATTTGCTATTGCGATCACATCACAACCCAATACCTGCCGGGGTCAATTTCTACAATGCCTTCCCTATTGCGAAGTGTGATTGTGATTTATTGCATCACAACCCTTGCCTTGCTTGGGGTCGATTCTTTAACATGACTCACCCGTGACATGAGATTTGCGATATGCTGAGGATAATGGTAGCCTGCCACTTGGAGCCTCCTCATTTGTTGAAAGATGTTTCCACATCATCCAATCTGGCCATGTAAGCAAGTCAAATATTAACTTTGACTTACTCTAACTTCTGCATATGAGCTCAGATTTGAGTGCCGTTTGCACAGTTGGAATCAGAATGACGAGATCTTCGATCTGAAACTAAGTTTAACAAAATTACAACTCTTTGATTTTTGAGCATAATTTTGAGCACTTGATCATAGAGTTTGCATGTCAATTGTTTGATAACATTCCTAAAAGGAATTTGATAACATGGAGTGAAATGATTGGAGGGTATCGAAAACATCCGTATGGTGATGATGCCCTTGCACTTTTTTTATAATATGAAAGATGTGGGGATAAATCTAGATTGCATGACCTTCACTTGTTTTTATGTGCATGCAATCCTAGTAGATGAGGGTTGGAAACATTTTGAATCCGTAAGTCGATATTATTGCATAACACCTAGGCTAAGTCACTATGTCTACATTGTTAACCTTCTTGGTTGTGCTAGCCACTTGGATGAGGCATGTGCATTTATAGAAAACATGCCTTTAAAACCAAATGCTAGTGTATGGGGAGTCTTGCTTGGTGCCTACAAAATTCAATACAACATTCATCTTGTAGATAACATAGTTGAACACCTTTTTGATACAAAACCTGCAATTGCTATAAGGCTTTAACTCTTTTTCAACAAATGAAAATGACTAATGCGAGTTCTAATAGGGCCTCCATTATAAGTGTTCTTCCATCATGTGCTGAGTTAGGAGATTTGCAAAGTAAGGATATTCCTGACTATGTTTCAAGAAACATATGAGAGTTAGATGTTACTACACAATGCTCGATTATAGCTATGTATTCCAAATATGGAGATGTGGATATTGCACGACAATTATTTGACAATACATAATAGAGGGATGTGGCTCCATAGGAATGCAATAATTGTTGGGTATCTTCAAAGTAGACATGCTTATGAGTCATTGATTCTCTTTCATGAAATGCAACTTGTGGATATAAACCCAATCTGATCAATATATTGAGTGTGATCCCTACATGTACCCATTTAATAGCTTTGCAATGAGCAAGGTTATCCATGCTTATGTAATTAGTAGTGGATTTGAGTTAGATGTTACTATGGGTACTACACTTATAAATATGTATGCCACATGTAGACGGATAGAGATTTCATGCCAATCATTTGATAACATGCCTAAAAGGAATTTGATAACACAAAGTGCAATGATTGTGGGGTATGGAAAACATCGGTTTGGTGATGGTGCCCTTGCACTTTTTTTTATAATATGCAAGATGTAGGGATAAAGCCAAATTACATCACCTTCACTTGTTTTTATGTGTATGTAGTCATTCAATCCTAGTAGATGAGGGTTGGCAATATTTTGAATATGTAAGTCAAGATTATTGCATAACACCTAGGCTAAGTCACTATGTCTGCACTGATGACCTTCTTGGTTGTGCTAGCCACTTGCATGAGGCATATGAATTTTTAGAAAGAATTCCTTTAAAAGTGAGTGCTAGTGTATGGGGAGGCTTACTTTGCACCAACATAATTCACTACAACATTCACCTTGTAGAGAATGCAGTTGAACACATTTTTGATACAAAACATGAAGTTACATACTATTCTATAATATTTATTCTACAATTGGTAAGTTGGATGATGCCACAAAGGTGAGAGTAATCATGAAAGATACAAGGTTGAAAAAGACTCAAGGATGTACCCTAATTGAGGTGAAAAGTAGGGTTCATGCATTTGTGGTGGAAACCACATCATGCCCTCAATATGATCAAATCTATGTAGCAATGGAGATATTGGCTATGTAGATAGAGGTGGTAGGGTATGTGACTTATAAAAACTTTGTTTTGCATGATCTTAATTAGGGAAATGAGTATATTCTTTGTTTATATAGTGAAAATTTGGTTAGTCTTTTTGCACTTATCGACACTAGCCCTAGGACACCCATTCATATTACAAAAAATCTCCATGTGTGTGGTGATTGCCACAATGCTACAAAGTTCATCTCCAAGATTATTAAAAAAGAAATTATTGCAAGGGATGCAAATTGTTTCTGTCATTTCAAGGATGGATCATGTTCTTGTGTGTTATCACATTTTGATTTTTGAATTTTTTTTAAGAAAATGCTGACAATTTTTGTGTCAGTATTTTTTGTTTGTAATAAACAAGGAAATTGTTTTTAGTGAGATTATCAACTTATTGATGGTTTCACAATTTTTCTTGAGAACAATGTGTTGGAAACGGGGTTATCAAAATTTCAGGTTTGGTTGACAGACCGATTATTAGCGCCAAAATAATTTTCAAAATTTGATTTTTTAAATTGTGTTGACCACGTTAGCGACGAAAATGATGGTTTTCAGAAACCTATCGCGTCCATGTCAAAGGGGTAAGTACTTGTTAAATCAATGTTTTCAACTGCCATAGGATATGGTTAATTCAATAATCATCCCAAGTTTAAAGCAAAGGTTCCTGACCGTAATTATTAACCTAGTCTTGCAATTATTCACCTTCCATTATAATCATTTTAGCCCGCTATTAAGTCATTTCACTATTAGTAATTTTTATTATTAGTTTTGAAATTAGCTATGCCTAGCAAGATTGTATTTGAGTTTTCCACAGAAATCCAGGATCAAATCTCGTTAAGTTTCCTCCATTTGAGCACACAATAGAATGGGAAAAAGAGGCAAGGCTAACACAATTGAGCCTAAAATTCTTGACCTTTTGATGATATATCTTGACATCCAACAACAATTTTAGTAGGCAGGGTGGGAAGAATTCTTCCACCGATTATCACAATGTTGTAGTTCATGTGTTCGCTCATGGTTTTGATGGAAACCAGGTGGAAATTGGTAGACTCTCTTTTCTAGTGATGAAGGAGATAATAGCAGAGGCTACGAACCTACCTACAGATGGAGAGTGGGTTTTCAGAAGCCATGTATTAGTTGGGATCGATGTCCCATTTTTCTTGAAGACAAAGTTCAAAGATAAGAATTTGGGGACACGGGTGGAAATATCGTGGCTAGAGGATAAATGGCATGGCCTGCTTCACATTACTCAACAGTACTTCACATGTGAGGAGTGTTTCAACTGGGCAAACCTTTACGACTTTCATTTCCTAGCACATTTAGCTGGCCATGTTAGGATGAACACTTTTTTCTATTTATTGGAGAGTTTAAAACACATGGATGTTGGTTTTAGAGCCAGAACCGACCCTTCTCCTCATTTTGTCTACCATAAAGCTATGATCAAATTGTTGATTGAAAACTAATTGGCTAAAGCAGGGAGAACTTGGAGTCATTTCTTGTTTTGGGGAGGTTTTCAACCTCAACCCCCTAAATCTGGAAGAGGAAGGAAAGAAATGTACTAAATAGGGGATAAAAACTCTTGTAGGAGCTTCCACTAAGTCAACCCCTAGCCACAAAGTCACAGATAACCCTTCATCATTCTCTAGTCCTAAAATCCATAAATTTTGTCAAAGGAAGAGTGTCAGGCTCAAGAAACTAGACCTTGCATCCCCTGAAAATTTACCCTCTGCTATCAGTGCTCCTCAGGTTGTAATTCCGCCCCTTGAAGCATCCCTTGCAGACAAGAATGTACTAGAAAATATTAAAGGCAAGGAAATTGAAGTTGAGAGTCAAATTGAAGAAACTCCATTATTTGAAACTTTTAATGGAGGCAAAACACCCCATACAAGGCCAACAAACAAACTGTTGACACCTAATCCTTGTGATTGGGTGAATTTATGTAAATAGATAAATATGAAATATGAACAGTCATCAAGAGACGAACTGAACAGTCTCTCCCTCATGTATATAATGAAGACCTACCTGATGGAATAAGAAACAAGAATCATTTTTGCCTAATGGAGTTACTGCCTGGCTTGACATGGTATCAAAGCCAGCTCCTTTTTTAGCTTTTATGCCCTTTGTAACTCCCTATTCTGCTCCACTGCTCCTCTGCTCTCCATTCAAAAAAAAAAAATGCTGCCTGTTCATAAATGTTGGTAGCCTGCTCCATGTTGTCACTGAACGCTGTTACCTGACTCTGCATGTGCTTTCTGTCTGCCATATTCCATGTATTTAGCACTGTCGCTGCCAGGTCTAAACGCTACTTTACCAGCGCTGTCTTGATTGTCCATAAACGTTTCATAAAAGAAGCGCTGGCCTGACAGTCGTTGCCTGACTGAGCGCTGTGCATTAATTTTTTTTTTTTTTGAAGGGCCGGAGCTATAGACCGTGCCAAAATTCCACTGTTACAAGCATTGGTCCTTTGTGTATGAAGCTATGTTGGTTCCGATTCTTGAAAGAATTACAAAATAATTATTATTGGTAGTCCTGCGTATGTTGGAACCTCCGTTGGGCATTGTTTAAGTGCGTTGTGTGGAGAGGCCTGCAGGTTGTGTGTATGGTTGTAAATGTTGCAAGTTCCTTTTTTTTAATGGTGGTGCATTGAATGGTCGATTACAAAAAGTCATATAGCTGGTTTGAGTGTTGCGACCATGTATGGTGGCGCGTCTACTTCCTTTTGCTTCACTGAGTTCATCTAAGGTCAAGAACAATCATGAGTAATTTTAAGTCTTGTTGGAAGATTGATTATTATGAATTGAAGTAAAAATGTGTGCCCAGCGAGGGGTTCATATGTTTTAGACTCCTGCCTGTGTATTTAATTCTGAAGCATCCTTCAAGATAGATAACAAGGAGGCTTACAATTTCGTCTATTAATAAAATACTATGGCAACGACATTAGCATGGTAGTACATCACAACAGTTGAACTAAAGTAGCACAGGTTGCTTATTTCTTGGGCTCGTTTGAACCTCTCGGGGTGTTTGTTTGGCTGGAGTATGTGTTGTTAGGAGTCGTTTGTGTAGCTGGCCTGACATGGCCTATTGTTGAAGATTACAATCATGCTTAACATTAAGTCTTCATATTACTGGTAGTTTCATCTCAATGGCAGATGCGCTGATACATTTTGAATGATCGAGTTGTGACACAATATCTGATAATTGCAAATTGGCATTGTTGGTTTTATATGAAAGAGAACAATATATGAATGGAATTGAGAGTCCAAATACGTCTGTTCTATGTTCTTCGGCCTTTTAGTGGATGCAATGCTTTATGCTGGTGAGGGTATTTTATACTGCCATATTCTATGCTTTAACATTGTGCAGATGAATGCAAATTGATATTTGAATTTGTTATCCCATTATATCAGATGTATATTTTTTCCTATTAGGAGTAAAATTTTGCAGTAGAAGTGTTTGTTACAGAATGCATTCAATCATATCCATGGTAGGAATAGTTCTCACTAGCAAGGAGAACTATCCTAAATGGTCCTAGATGATAAAACACACCCTCATTTTCAATGAGTTATGGAAAGGAGTGTGTGTAGGAGATGGAGACAATGAACCAGTACAACCTACCTCAGACAAAGAGCTTGTCATTTGGGAAAACAAGAACATCAAAGCGTATGCATTAATCGCAACATCTATAAATGAAGAGGTGACTCGCCATATTTCATCATATTCAACTGCCTTTGAAGCCTTACAAAAGCTGAAAGAACTCTATGACTCACATTCTGCACTCGAAGTTGTTCAACTCATGATTAAACTCTTCACTCTTGAACTGTGAAATAATGATCCTCTTGCTCTTGCATCTAAAGTAAAGTCTATAATGCATGATATCAAATCCACTAAGTTGAATTGGATATTCCTCTTATTGTTTTTCTCAAGGCAATTTATCCTACTTACTCCAATTATCTTGAGTCATTGCAAGCAAATGGAAATCTCAAAGATATAACCTTTGACTCTCTTGTGAAAAATTTTGCTGAAAGAGAGAAAGCTTTTGGAAAGAGGACAACCCCTGAATTTTCTAAAGAGGCTGTGTGTCTTGATCATAAAGAAATCATCCTTCTCAAGATTCTACAAGAGGAAGAGGTGGTCGAAGAGGAAGAGGAAGATATTTCAGAGGCAGGGGGGGCAGACATTCTCAAGGAGAAAAGACAGATTTGCACTGCATACGCTACAAAAGAAATGAATCACATGATGTCTCTACATGCAAGCTACCATGGGACAAAATTGAGCAGAAAAAAACCAACAGAAACTTGGTAAAACTGATGATACAGACAAAGGTAAAGCCCCTGAATCCACTCACTATGTTGTGGCACAATGTAACATTGGAGTAAATGAAGATTTGTTTAATGCTTCACTTGCTTCTTGGAAAAATGATTGGTTGCTTGATTCAGGAGCAACCTGCCACATGACTCATAGAAAAGATTTTTTTGAAGATTTCACTCACAATGTTGATGGAGCAGTATACTTTGCGGTCCAATCAACATCGAGCGGTCAGGGTTTGTGATAATCAATCTTGTCTGGCTGGTTTGTTGATATTGCAACAAGATGATGGAGCTTAGTGAAAAGAGTCGCCTTCACTAATTGGGCCCGCAGGCTATTTTTGGCGCAAGTCTATTTTTAGACTATGTCTATTTTTAGACATATGGATCATGTCTATGAGTTGCAGGATGTTGTTTATGGATGATTTGTCAAGTTGGCAAAAATATATGGACTTCTATTTTTAGACAACAGCGATGACATTGTCAAGTCTAATTATAGAGCAGTCAAATATTATTAGCTTATAATAATATTTAGACTATAAACTTTATCTTATTCTCTTGGAGCACTTCAGTTTGAGCTACAAATGTGGCACATGCAGCTGTCAGAAGGAAATACATTTTCTTTTTGGGTCAGTTGAGTTTTTGCATGCATGACTTCAGTTAGAACTCAATCAGTTGAGTTTGGTGGAGTTGATTGTGGAGTTGATGGAGTTGTGTTCAGTTTGACTTGGTTAAACTAGTTGTAATTAGTCTAACTGCAAATAAGCTAATGATGAGTTGTTAAACTAATTATTAACTCATAATGCAACTAAAGAATACATCAGTTAACTCAGTTGCATGTCAGTGCATGTTCAGTTCAGTAGGGACAGGTGTTAGAGGATCGGATTGCTATCATTTGTGACTATAGTTGTGCATGAGGATTTGTACAATCAATGGGATTGAGTTATGCCAATGACAATTGGCCAATACCAAGTGATTATAGCCTCTTCTCACGTGATTCCCAATGTGAGTGATTCTTTTTAGGTAAATACGATTTTGGTTCAACCATTCTCATCCATTCTTGAGCAGGTATTGAGCAGTGGAATAGATTTGGAGATCAGATCTGAACTGTATCGTGTGTAACAGGTGGAGAAAGTGCTGGATACTTGTGAGAAGTATTGACTATTGTAATGTTACATGTTCTCAATCATTAATATACATATAGTGTGAGGTTTTCAGCTGTAAGCTTTCCCCGGGTTACATACTGTGTCAATGTGTGCATGCTCTTGATGTTTTATTATTATTGATGCTGCTGTATTGATGATCAACGTAGAGGAGCTTATGTATTGTGTATGTATTCCACAATAGTACATGATTAGGATAATCTCCATTGAATATTTGTTTGTTATTCAAAATTTCTACAGAGGAGAGGACTAATGGAGCATATGGTAGCAGGTATCGATCATGACATAGGTTGGAAAAATGTGATATAGTTAAAGGTGGCAGATGGTTGGATACACCTGACATGAGAGGTAGTGATTATTGGTTCTATTCTAGTTTCGGTTTAGGGAGACATCATTGTCACCACCGCCATCATCCTTGTAGGAGAAGTGAGAAGAAATACTTGCCAAAGGAGTTCAAGAAAGTCAAGCCTCATAATTTTTATGGAGAGATGAAGAAATAAAAATATGTAGGAGCATGGCTACTTGGGATGAAGAATTTCTTTGGAATGCATGATTATATAGATAATGTGAAAACTAAGATAATGATCTCTAGTCTCAGAGGAAAATAAGATATATGGTGGGAAGATGTGAATCGTTTCAAAGGCATCAAGGTAGAAGAGTTGAGTTGGAATGAGTTTAAAAGACTCTTCAGGAAGAAGTACTTATCTGAGAGATATTATGGAAGAAAGGCCAAGGAATTCTATGAGTTGAAGATAGATTCTATGATAGATGAAGAGTATAAGACCAAGTTTCTAGAGTTGTTGAGGTATGTGCCTTGCCTCAATGATGAGAAGATAAAGGTCCAAAGGTTCATTAGTGGACTACCATTAACCTTTAAGGATCTGATTGAGTATGATGAGCCTCGGTCATTGGAGAAATTCATCGAGAAATTGAAGCATTGTTATGATCAGCCGAAGCATAAGTCTAAGCCTAAGTTTGATTGGAAAGGGAATGAGAAGGCTAAAGGAAACTGGTGTCAAAAGCAAGGAAGACCTCAAGATGCAGGTGATAAAGAAAATGTGACTCCCTACAAGCAGTTTAATGCAGTTGAGAAGGGACATGGACCTCAATATGGAGAGTAGCAGAACAAAGGTAGTGGAAGAGAACTGTTGTAGTGATGGATTTGTGGCAAAGGCCATTGCAAGAAGTATTTTCCATTGTACTAGGGTGGTAGGCCTCATATCTATAGCGCTCAGGAGGCATAGATAGTTGGGGATGTTGGTCGGAAGATTCCTCAGATCTATGCAACACTTGAAAATAGGCAGGTGGACCATCATGCATCCATTATTAAGATGGAAGGTAAACTCTGCAATCAAGTTATTTCCATTTTGATTGATCCTGGATCCAATTATAGTTATGTTAGTACTGACCTGGTGGATAAATGTGGATTAAATAAATAAGTGCATGCAGAGTCTTGGTTGGTGTAGTTGGCTACAAGGACCAAGAAAAGAGTTCATCATTGGGTTAGAGCTTTTATATTTGAGTTGAATGATATGCCTACATGAACACATCTAAATGTGCTTCCTTTAGGATCATATAGTATGCTTTTTGGCATGAATTATTTTTTTACTCACAAGAACAAGGTAGATTGTTATGAGAAGGATATTGTGTGCTTAGATGATGATGGAGAAAAAACAATCTTATAGGGAAAGAAGAAGCCCACATCAGTGAGAACGGTTATAACCATGAAAGCTAACCGCAATAGCAGGAAGGGGCGTGTTTTATTTGAAATGCATATTTCTAGTGAAAAAGGCAAAGATGTTGAGGATGATGAAGTATTGAAGAGCTATCTTGTTTTGCAACAGTTTCAAGATGTGTTTCCCGCAGAGATTTTAGAGTTACCACCTCGTAGGGAAGTGGATTTTCTCTATTGAGTTGATACCGGGAGAAACACCAACATCAAAGGAACCTTATAGGATGAGAACTTCGGAGTTGGTGGAATTGAATTTTTAGCTAAAATAAATGCTTGATAAGTGATACATTAGGCCAAGTGTATCACCTTGGGGTGCACCAATGTTATTTGTAAAGAAGAAGGATGGTACTCTTAGATTGTGCATTGGTTACAGGAAGTTGAAAAGGGTGACCCTCAAGAATAAGTATCCATTGCCATAGATTGATGATTTGTTTGATCAGCTGAAGGGAGAAATAATTTTTTTAAAGATTGATTTGAGATCAAGATATCATTAGGTGTGCATGAAAGAAGAAGACATCTACAAGACTACATTTCGTACCAGGTATGGGCATTTTGAGTTTATGTTGGTTCCTTTTGGTCTTACTAATACTCCAACCACCTTTATGTGCTTAATGAATAATGTGTTGTGTCATTATTAGGAAACATTTGTGACAATTTTCATTTATGATATATTGATATATTCTAAGAATAAGGAAGAGCATGCAAAGCACCTAACAACGGTGTTGCAATTGTTGAGAGAGCATCGAATGTATGCCAAGCTTAGCAAGTGTAGTTTATTTTAGTCTTAGATTAATTACTTGGGGCATGTTCTTTCCATGGAATGGATAACAGTGGACACAGAAAATAATAAAGCTATCATGGAATGGCCAACTCCTAGGAATGTGGATGAGGTTAGATCATTCATGGGACTAGCAGATTATTATAGGAGGTTCATTGGGAACTTCTCAAGGATTTCCTATCCTATGACATCTTTGTAAAGAAAAGGAAAGAAGTTTGAATGGACAGAGGAGTATGTAGCTAGTTTTGAGTAGTTGAATCATTTTCTTACAAATGATCCAATTTTGAAGATTGTATATCATGATAAGGAGTTTGTAGTCTGTACAAATTCTTGCAAGAAAAGACTTGGTGGAGTCTTCATGTAGGAAGAACAAGTGGTATGCTATGAGTCAAGGAAGTTGAATGAGAATGAGTAGAACTATGTGACTCATGATCTTGAGTTGGCAATTATCATTTATGCATTGAAGATGTGGAGGCATTATCTTCTTGGCTGAAGGTTTATTCTAATGAGTGATCATAGTGGACTGAGGTACTTGTTTGACCAACCTAATCTGAATGTTAGGAAATCTATATGGTTGGCAACCCTAAGTGATTTTGACTTTGAGATCAAATACATCAAGGGCAAGGAGAACAGGGTTTGATATGCTCTCAGTAGAAGAGTGAGGTGAGTCACATTTTAGTTGTGAGATCTTATGGGATAGATTTATAGGAGAGGATCTTGCATGCAGGGAAACATGATGATATGTACAAACAATTAAAGAAAATGTTGTAGCAATAGGATGAAGGTAATAGGGATGAGGAGTATCACCTCATGGCAGATGGATTGGTCAGATTCAGGAACAAGATTTATGTGTCATATAACAGTGAGCTCAAGAAGCTTATCTTGAGGGAGTTTCATGTCAAGTTGTATTCAGGCCACCCAAGATATCATAAGACTTTGAAAGGTATTAATAAATTCTATAAGTAGCCAAATTTGAAGAAAGAGGTGGCTAAGTTTTTTGCTAGATGTTTGGATTGTAAGTAGGTGAAAGCTGAGTGTAAGCACCCAGGTGGTCTATCACAATTGATTCTGATTCTAGAATGGAAATGGGAGGTCATTTCCATGGACTTTATTATAGGTTTTTTTAGGACAATGAGGCAAGATGATTCCGTAATGGTTGTGGTTGATAGGTTGAGTAAGGTAGCTCACTTCGTTGCAGTGAAGTCTGCTAATTCAACTAGTGAGGTAGCTCAGGTATTCATCAGAGAGATAGTGAGGTTGCATGGTGTTCCCAAGAAAATAATATCAGATAGAGATGCCAAGTTCACTTCTAAGCTTTGGAAGACATTGTTTTGAGGTTTAGGGATAATGTTAGATTTCAATGTAGCTTATCATCTGCTGACAGATGGACAGAAAAAAGGGAAAAAAAGATTCTCACGGACATGTTGAGGATGTATGTCATGCATTGAAAGAGGAAGTGGGAGGAGTATCTTCCATTGATATAGTTTTCATATAATAATGGGTATCAAGAATTCTTGAGGATGGGTCCATTTGAGGCCCTTTATGGGCAGAGTTGTAATACTCGTATCAGCTAGAGTGATCCAGTGAACATGGTGTTGATTGGAAGAAACATGCTAGATGAGATGGAATAGGACATGCAGGCTATTAAGAGGAATTCAAAGGCAAAAGAGGATAAACAAAAGAGTTATGTTGATCATCATGAAGTATTCAAGGAGTTTTCATTTGGAGAGCATGTGTACTTGTGCATCAACCCCAAAAGGAGCTACATGAGGATTTGATCATGTGCCAAGTTGGAGCCTTGGTATTGTGGGCCTTTCGAGAACCTTGAGAGGATTGGACCAATGGACTATAGAATTGCACTGACGCCAATAGTGAAAGTCCATGATGTTTTCCATATTTCATTACTTAAGAGATATGTGTAGGATGTTGATCGTGTGATTGATTGGTGTATATTGCAGGTTGAAGTAGAGGGAGAGTTAGAGTAAGAGCCTCAATGCATATTGCAGCAGAAACAACTCAAGCTCTGAAACAAAGCAATAGAGCAAGTTGAAGTGCAGTGGAAGCACTTTGGGCCCAATGAAGCTACATGGGAGATGGATGATTAGATGTGAGCTTTGTATCGTTCATTATTTGTTGGTTCAAGTAAATGATTTTTTGGTATTGTAATATATATATATATAGCTAATTATATAAATATAATATATATATAATATATATATTATATATTATTTATATGTATATAATAAATTATATATATATATTATATATATATTATATATATATTATATATATTATATATTATAATATAATGGTCTGTAAATTCCACAATGAGTGTGTGTTATAAAGGCTCATATCAATTATGTTTTTATCAACAGTTTGGGTCATAGTGTTCATAGAAGACCAAGACGATGTATCCCCTAAGGGGGGTTTGTATAACGTTGGTGAAAGTTTCAGTGTATAAGGATAATTAAGGCAAAATAAGACCAATGTCATGGGACATGTATTCCAATCTAAATGTTGAGAAAACGCTTTAGTGGGCATCACTTGTCGTTCAATAATGGCTATGGAAATTGACAAAGTCGTTGGCAAAGACAAATAGGCAATAAATGGAATTTAATTATGAAAATAAAGAGAAATATGATAAAAGGAAGGTGAAGAGACACAAATGTGTATGCAGGGGAAATTAGAGGAAAAATGAAGAAAAAGGAGACCCAATGATAAAAATACATTAGAGAAATAATTCACAATTTTTTTCAATTCTAGCTTTTGTCAGTTTAGTTTTGGGTCTCTCCTTTCATTTTCTCTTACTTTCATAAAATCTTGCACTTGGAGCACTATAGCATTCATTTGGATTTGGAGAAAATGCAAGCAAACAAAGGAAGGAAATAGATGAAAAAAGAAAACTGAAGGGAATCAAGGAGAAGGGTGGATCAACAACAACAATAGGAAGATCTTGTAGGTAACATGTTACATGTTTGATTTCCTTGCTGGGATGTGAATGCATGGTACATGGATTTGTTTATTTTTTTCATTTGTTGTCATTGGCTTGGGTTTTTCTTGGTTTGACAATGGTTTCAACCTTGCCTTGCCATTTTTTGGATAGCCATGGTGTGATGGAATTCATTCTTGGTTGAGCTTTGGATTGCCTAAAATTTTGGAATCGGGTGAGGTGGTCTTAGGAAAATACCAAGGGTTGGGGGTGGAGATGGGTTTCTTTGGAAATCCCTTAACAGAGGGTGGAGATAGGAAAATTCCTCAAGGTATGGTGAAGGAATTCTAAGGCATCCATACTTGGTTTGGTTTTGTGATCTCAGGACCGGTTTAGATGAGATCATGG